>SKCR01002821.1:0-27128 GCA_019454045.1 Zanthoxylum bungeanum | reverse complement strand
TCATTAATTAGATAGTACGACACCAGGAATTATGGTAAAAGAACTGAAATTTAACAAACTAAAAAAATAACAAATTAATCATAATTATTTTAGCATAACCCCTTTGCATACATTTTACAGAAGAACAAGTTTAACAAATTCTAGCCATTGAAAACATATTATTCATCTGCGCATAAACTAGAATTTAATTACCAATAACTAATTTTCTTTTTAAAAAAATTAGAGCTACACCCAGCTTTGTTGCATCTAGAAGCTCTTTATATCTTCTATTTCTTTTGAGAAATATTTTTTTTCACTGATATATATAGAATTTTGAATGTACTATACCTTATTCCAAAGCAAGTTAAAGATAAATGAACATTTTTTTTCCCCAAAAGTTGAGAATCAAAATAACAGTAGCAAATTCAAGGCAAATTTCAATCAAACATGAAGATAAACGAGAAAATTATGAAAACAATTCGCTACCCATGTGTAACAAGTGCTAGCCATAAAATAATTATTGACTATGTAATTAAAAATCTCATTGAACAATGTAATCTAGCAGTAGTAATAGGTTGTGAATAGTGGCTAATGAAGCTATTCACACACAAACAAATAATCTAAATTCCTGTAAGTGCAAGGCAGCACATTTCTCAAGGACAAACAAACAATGTAAGAGTAGTTGAGTAGGCATTTCATCAAACAATTGAAAACAGCCAATCCTCCCATCATACTTTACCATTCCAACAAAACCCATTAAAGCTAGCGATCCCTTAGAATCAATACCACTTATTAGATACAGTAAATATTTATTGTTTCTTGTTCGTTAAAGAAAGAAACAGAGGATAGTGAGATGAAACCTCGGCGGCAGAAGCTCTTTGGTAGAAGGGCTTGAGGGTTTCTTGAAAGTTGTTTGGTTGATCAGAATCGGCCATTGCTTTGAGACCAAGACCATCTGACTCCAATGCCCGCACACTGATTTTGTTCCCTGCCATTGCGCACTGCTTTCCGTCTCACCTGCGACTCAGGTCACTGACTGACCATGTTAAAATTTTGTAGGTCCCTTTTTTCTGACCATATTACCCTTGTCTAGAGATTATTTGCACTCTTTTAATTTAAATAACCTCCTTTTATCTAAAAACCTAATTATAATATAATCAGGAGTAAAAATTTATATTTACTCCGATCAGTATAAAAGTATCATTTTTTGTACTTTATTTTCAAAAATAAATATCTCCCTAAATAAAAAGTGTTTCGTAAAAAAATTATTTATTATCGATTTATGAATCATAAGTTTTAAAAAAACACATTATCGATCTGTTTGAACTTAAAAATATCAAAAATGACATCAAACGAGTCATTTTCAAATATTTATATCTCTTTCATTCAAACTCCAAATAATAATTTATAAAAATAAACATACATTCAATATTCATACCTACAATTTTCATGACAAATATCTCTCAAATTCAGACTTACGTAAGATTGAAATTAGCTCCAAAGTTGTTTTGTTGCATGTACTTCACATTTACCTTAATTATAGTCAAATATTTACTCACATTGATGACTAAAAGTTGCATTATGTGTGTTTCAGTCACATTAGTTACTTCAATCACACGGTCGACCCTCAGTCACATTGAGCACAGCCACAATTGTGACCTCTGGTATATTGTCGACCTTCAGTCACACTCGTGACCTCAGTCACATTAGTTATCTCAGTTATATTACAAACCTTATGCACATTTAGTACAATCACATATGTCACTTCAGTCACATTGTGACTTTATTTTTTTTACTTACAGTCACAAAATGGCTGTGAATTAAGTGTGTGTCTAAGTGTGCATTATTTAAACACAATCATAATGTGACTATAAGTGGTTTTTTCTACACACAAAAAACCAAAGAGAAATTAATATTTAGTGTGTATTTTGAATAAAAATAAGTGTTTTCAAAATGTAGTGTTTTAAGGGAAGATAAGGATTAAAATATATTTGGACTTACACACATTTTTTTAAATAAAAACAACTATTGTTCACTTGAATAGTAATTTGAACAGTAAAAATATTATTCAAGCGAACAGTAACTTAATTTTAAAATTTTTAACTATTATTTTATTACTAAATATATTTTACTACTAAAATTATACAAAATTTAACATTTTACTATTTATTTTTTTAGTTGACTTTAATGTTAAAATATAATATATATATATATTATTTTATTATAAATTTAGTAATAAATATAATATTTTAAAATATTTAGTATTTCATTATTATTATTATTATTTAATTATAAATTTCTCATTTTAATAAACAGAGAATTATTTAAAAAAAAATCATTCCCACCACGACTACTTCCTAAAAATGATAAACTCTTAATGACTTCCATAAGTAATCCTAATTTTCTAAGATTCTCCATATTTAGTCTAAAATATAATTTTAAGTAGACTTTCACCATATTTATGCAATGTTTATCCAATCTCCACACTAACATTATATTATTTTTTGTATATTTTTTAGATAAATGTTCACGATGACTAGATTTCATTGTTCATGGTGAATTCACAGTGATTTTTTAAAGGTTGGATATTAAACATATTGTTAAATAATTTTTCACTTGAACAATGATTTTTTAATGGTTGGAGATGTTAAAATATATTTTCAGGTATGTAAAATGACATTGTAATTATGATTGAGTATTTGTAACTGTCATTGTAACTGAGAAATGTGACTGAATGTTGTATATGTAACTAGTATTTTGATTAAGAAATGTGATAAATGTCATTGTAACTGAGAAATGTGACTAAAAATTATGTATGTGAATGACATTGTGAATAAGTTACAAGTGTGAATGTAACTATATTATTATGATTGTGTGATTGACTATTTGATTGTGACTGTGACTATGATTGTATGATTGTGACTCTATGACTATGACTGTGACTGTGACTGTGACTGATATTTCCACAAGATTACTTAATGACTTTGTAATCCTAATTTTATAAGATTCTTCATATTTAGTCTGAATTATAATCCTAAGTTGACTTTTAACCATATATATATATATATATATATCCATATTTTACCTATCTATATTCTAATATTATATTTTTTGCATTTTAAAAAAAAAATCATTGTTCATGAATAGTTTCATTGTTCACGATGACTTTTATAAGGTTGGATATCAAAAATATTTTTAGATCTGTTTATATGAACAATATTTTTTTAAGAGTTGGACATGTTTTAAAATGACATTGTAATTGTACTTAAGTATTTATAACTGGGAAATGTAACTGAGTATTGGGTATGTGACTTGTATTATGACTAAGAAAATGTGATTGAGTATCGTAACTGAGAAATGTGACTGAGAATTATGTATGTGATTGATATTGTGACTGACATTGTGATTAAGTTATGAGTGTGAATATGAATGTGATTGTGATTGTGACTATGTGACTATGATTATGTGACCGTGACTTTAACTATGTGACTATGATTGTGACTGTGACTCTGATTTTGTGACTGACTATGTGATTGTGATTGTGATTGTGATTGTATGACATGTGATTGTGATTATGTGACTGCGACTGTGCGACTTTAGGACTGATTATGACATTGTAGAAATCCTAATTTAGGAGATATTCCTTATGAAAATTATTTGTGTGAATGTTAACTATATATAATATCTGAAAGATTGTAATTCGAAGTCAGGATGAAAGAAATATGAATGTTTAAAAAGGCTTATAGGTAACTTATAAATCTAAATATCATTTTTTACCCATTTTTCATCAAAACATATCGATCATGATACTTGTTTTAAAGCTTATGATTTGTAAATCAATAATATGTATATTTTTTTTAAACTTTTTACATTTTAGGAAATATTTAGTTGTTAAATTTAAAACGGAAAAAAGAAAGCACTTTTTTTTAATTAATTTCCTTTTTTATCTTGTAATAATATTATTTTACCACATATATTTATGTTTTTTTTCATATAAGTATACTAAATTAGAAAAATTATTTGTGTTTGAACTAAATTGAAAAAGCCCTAATAGTTTTGATCTTTTTAGGAATTTCTCCTTTTTAATTAATTTTATTTTTTCTTTTTCCTTTTATTTTTGTTTTTTTATGATATTCTTGTAATAACGCTACTTTACCATGTTTATTTATATCTTTTTATATGTCGGTGGATTAAATGAGAAGAATTATTTATGCTTAAATTAAATTAGAAGAAATCTAACAATTTTGATTTTATAGGAGCTCACCCTTTTACGAATATTCCCAAGGGTTGTGACACGTGATAACTTTTTATTTGCTTCATAGATTGTTGATGATGGGTTTTTTGAAGGCTATTACCCCGAGGAAGGATCAGATACCGATGTGGGGTAGAATGAAGATTATATTTATCCAGAAGTGGATAGTAAATGCCCAATAGCCCAGAAAAGACGGGGTTTGACAGAAAGACCAGACCTCATGCTAGGAAGCTAGTAGTACCGACCCGACCACACGAAGAGATGGATTTGGCATTGTTTGAGAGTCTGAAGAACCTGACCCGATGAGGTCCCTATGTGCGAACCCGACCTAGTTGAAGAGTTGAGCAAGACTTTGATGAGTATCATCTGCATCGATATGCCGACCCAAGGAACGAAGATGAGATCATATGCCGGCCCATATTAGGGTCATATGACGTATACCCTAACTGAGAATATGTGTTTCCAGAAGGCTAATGATGATGGAGGAAAAACAGCGGTTCATAGTGGTCATAGACCCTACCAGCCGCCATAGGCCGGAGTAATACTTGAGGAATAAACAAAACTGATTGGCCAGATTGAAAATGGTTGAGGAGAGTTATGGCTCCAATGATGGCTAAATGACATGAGCTGACATAAGAGTTGGTGGATAGTAGAATTGGAAGCCTATATAAAAGGGTTGAAGCCACTGTTATAAGGGTTAATAATTTTTGCATTATACAACTTGTAGAATAAAAAAATTAAAAGCTTGAGATAGAGAAAGAAAGTTGGTCAGTTATCTGACCACTTGAGAGAATTATACTTGGCTTGTTCATATCTGAGGTGTTTATTATTGTATTTGTTAGTTCCCCTCATTTGTAGCTCGGGTTGATTTTGACCCCGAGGCATAATAAAATATCTTTCTTTCTCTCGTGGACGTAGATCATGTTGGAAAGCGGTCGCGAGTACGCAGCGGAAAAATAAATAATTAAAATTATGATGTCGTTTTCCCTTTGCCCATACCCATTTGTTTTGATTATTCTACAAGCCTAGACATATTACTATATATTCTAAGCATAAAACTCATAAAACATGCAAAGAACATAAACCTAAACATGCTAACTATCATAAGAACTCTAATTAAAATAAAGAAAGAAAAAGACTTACTTGAACCGTAGACTCCTCCAGTCCTCCCTCCAATCTACAAGCTTTTCTCGAACTCATCAAGCTCTTCCACGTTCCAAAGAGCCACCCAAGTGTGTGGCCTCCAAAGATGCACACACCAAAGCCAAAACTCAACGGCAAGACTACACCTTGAGTGCACGGGTATTTTGCCCTTGGTGCTAGCCTAGGCAAATACCTCAAAACTTTTAACTCGAGGTTCCTCTAGTCAATTAGACTTAAGGATCCTCAAAATCAGTGGCTTACTCTTAAAACTTTAGAGTTGCTCACTTATATAAACCCAAGATTTGAAAGGTTTGGTGCAAAAATTTGTGAAGAATTCTTTGGGTTTATATAGTGCTCCAAAGACAACAAATTAATTAAGAATCCGATGTGGGATAAAAGCCAATTTAATCTTAGAAATTGGATCTTAATTTAGTGGTTTAATGAGATTATAAAACCCTAATAAGAGTTTGGGCCGAATTGAAATTCAAAACAAATAACAAAATTAAATTAAAAAATTTTACTATTCACGCGATACTATTCATGTGAATAGTAATTTTTTTTTTGTTTTTATCTATTTATTCCAATTCCCAAAGTGCCCCTATCGTCATTCACCAACCCTTGATCCGTCCTCATTCTCAAGGCTCTTTTCTTGGCCTCATTCCCGAGGTTATTCTCCATTCTCGGAGTTCTTCGTCCTCGCCACTTTTTCTTCAAAGCCTGCGAATACAAAACAAAAATTGTGTGTATGTGACATGTATGCATGTTTGCATGGATGCATTCCCTAATCTGATCGGGTTTATTTGTCTTATTTGCTTAATGTCATCCTTGGTTAGGCTTTCATTGCGCTAGAGGGTTTTCTTCACCCATTTAGGGATCCTTTTGGCCTATGGTGTCCCTTTTCCTAGAAAAAGCTTTGGTCGCCCCTTGGCCTGCTTACAGTTTTCGTCTGCCGATTCTCCTCTGGTGATTGCTCAGTTCTCTTTGGTCCCACGGCTCAAGATCCCGTTGTGTCCCTCATTCGCGGGGTGGTAGATTGGTCATCCCCGGACCTGGCTCAGCTTTCTTCTCTCCGCTACCTACACCGGGTCAAGGTGGATTACGCCTTTTTGAAAGCGGTCTCATCCTTTTGGGATACTGAAAATCATGTCTTCCGATTCCCAGATTTCGAAATATGCCCTCTCCCTGAGGAGTTTGTTGCCATTCTCGGCTTGTATTTTTCTCTTGTTACCCTTCTCGGATACTGAAAATCATGTCTTCCGATTCCGAAGCTTTCCTTTACTGTCCTGAGGATGCGGAAAAGATATTGCTTGTGCTTCGTCCATTGAGTTGCAGGTCTTTTTACGTGTATCTTCCAGGATGGAGGTAGGGTCCCCGTCCCTAGGGGGAGTGTAGTTTTAATCTGTATCTTGGCTTAATACCTCTTAGTGGGTTGTGATAGTACGGGAGGCGACTATCGTTTATTGCACATCATCGAGGGAATCCGATGTGGTCATGATCCCTCCCCCGTTGTCTTGGCCGAGACGCTTCATAGTTTAGACAGGATAAAGTACCATCCTGCAAGCCAGTTTCTTGGGAGTCCCTTTGTCTTGCAGGTTCATCCTATCTTTTTTCTAAGCTGTCCTTTCGGATTTTCAACTTAGCGGATTGCTCTATCTTGCGTGAGTCACCTTTTCAGGTTTTCAACTCAGCGAGCTAACAAATTTTTTTTTTCCAGATTTGTCCTCATTCTCGAGGTTCTTTGCTCGTCGCCATTTCCGAGGTTCCTCTCAATTCTTGGAGTTGCTCGTCCTCATTCCTGAGGTTTCTCTCCATTCTTGGAGTTCTTCTCATATATCTCCTGACCTTGGTCCAACATCTAAGAAACAAAAGACATGATTTGTAATTATTTGACTCTAATATTTCCCGGTTAGTTGGGATTTATGCAATCTATGAACATCTTGAATATTTATTTCAATAAAAGCGTTTGCATTACTTCTTAGTACATATATAGGAAATAATGAACTGCATTGCAAAGATACCTCTGTCGCTAACTATTCCTCACGGATTTTACAATTAACCATTTTCTTGCTCACTCATGCTCTATATTTTGCTTGCGCTGTCCTTTGCGGATTTTCAACCTAACGAGCTCCTTTTTTTATGCAAAGTATTGTTTCAGTTTGTCCACGTTGATTGGCTCGGTGAACTCGTTCCCTTACAAATCTGACAGTCTCACTGCCCCATTCCCCATCACCTTCTTGACTAGGTAAGGCCCTTCCCAATTGGGCCTGAACTTTCCCCTTGGGTCCATTATCAGTGGCTTCGACTGCTTGAGCACTAGATCACCTTATCTGATCTTGGAGGGACACACCTTCTTGTTGAACGCCCAAACCGACCTTTTCTGGTATAACTGCATGTGGTACAAGGCCTTTATCTTTTTCTCATCCAATAATGCTAGCTGTTCGAACCTCTAGAAGGCCCATTCCTGCTCAGGAAATCCTCACTCTGCTAGTACCCGCATTGATTGTATCTCTATTTCCACTGGTAACACTACCGCCATCTTGTAAACCAAAGCATATGGTGTGGCTCACGTTGCCATTCTCATCGAAGTTCTATACCCCCACAGGGCACAGGGTACATGGCAGCTTGTCAGCCCAATCTTTATAATTTTTCGTCATCTTAGCTAGTATTTTCTTTATGGTTTTCTTGGCCGCCTCCACCACCCTATTAGCCTGTGGCCTGTAAGTTGATGATTTGTGATGCCCTATCCCGTACTTTTGCAACATCGCCTTTGTTTCTCCCTAAAATTAGACTCCATTATCCATCACTATGTGATGTGGCATTCTGTATCGACATACGATATTACGGGCTATGAACTTGGCCATCTGCTTTACCGTAACATAACAGAATGACTCGGCTTCCACCCATTTCGAAAAATAGTCTACTACCACTACTATGAAGCAGTTTCCATTTTATGCATGCGGCCTGATCTCTCCAATCATGTCAATACCCCACGCTGAGAAAGGCCATGGTTCTGACAGTCAGTGTAATTTTGTAGGTGGTAGATGGTTTAAGTTGTCGTGTGCCTGACAATCGTGACAGTGTTTCACCAGCTTTACGCAGTCAGCTTCCATGGTCGACCAGTAAAATCCATGTCTCACTATCTTGCGAGACAAATTCAATCCATTCATGTGCGGTCCACATACTCCAGCGTGCACCTCCTCCATCACCTTCTGAGCCTCTTCTTTTCTTAAACATTTAATCTACGCACATTCTGACCTTTCCATCCTTCTTTGGTACCGCACAATGTTGGCTAACCACTCGGGGTACTTCACCACCTCTAAGAACCTCACGTCTATCTGTTTCTTGACTTCTTCCCTAACCTTTTCGGCCAATTCTGGTCTCATTCTTCGGAGCTTCTGTTTTACTGGTCTCATGTTCGGATAAGTTGGTATCGTGTGCTGGGCAATACCCATGTCCACTCCTGGCATGTCTTCATAGGACCAGACAAATACTTTTGCATATTTTATTAATATTCTCTCTAATTTTTTCCGCTCATCAGAGGTAAGCTCACTTGCAATTGAAATTTCCTTGGGGTTTTCACATGTACCAAGATTAAATGCACTTGTCTTTGTTGAGTTAATGTCAAATATGCTCATGTCATGCATGTTATGATGCAGACTAACAGGAAAAAACTTGAACAAGTAAGCAAAATCAATGTCTTTATTATTAATAAATGCAGAACTACAATCAAATAAGTCATGAAAATAAATATCTTCGTAATTTGCAGTCTTGTCTTCTTCCATCTTCTTGCTTTCTTCGAGCGTTAGATTCTCCAACTGCAGTAGTTCTTCTTCCCATTTATCTTCCTCTTTTTCAACTTCCTCTGCCTATGGTTCTTTGCCCATCACATCCTTGAAGATCTCGAATCCCGGTACTATGATCCCATTGACTTCTACTGGTTCAGGCTCTCCTTGATATCATGTGGCTTTCACAAAGTATTCCATCAGCTTCATCTATTTTTTCTTGGTCTTCGGCTCATTCCCATCGGATTTATACCCCAATCCTCTCTTAGTGGTATATCCCTTGAATTCTAGCAGTGCTCTTATTCCCTGGTCTCTAACACTCAAGCCTGTGTCTGGCTCATATTTCATTCTTTCCATGATTCTAGCCACTTTAGGGTCCACCCATTCTTCAAAGATTGCAGCCACTTGGAACCTTGTGAAAGGCTGTATGTCTAAAGCAGCCACATCATTATCTACTTCAGCCTTGATGGTAACGACTTCCCCTCCATGCGGGAACTTAATAACATGGTTCAAAGTGGATGGCACACCCCCAAGTCTATGAAACCATGGCCTCCCCAATAACAGAGCAAATGTAGTTGGAGGGTAACATCTTGTGACGAAAGTACCTTCGACTCACTGTTTGCTATCGTCATATGCTTTGATAGTCATGCTGGATGGACTTAAATATGTTGTCCGTATACCCAACCTTGACAGAATCTTCAAAGGGCACACATTGATAGATGAGCCATCATCCACCATCACACAAGATGTCTTCTTCCCTCTTACTTCCTTTTTTTATGAATAGCGACTTGTTATGATTCCTCCCCTCCATCGAGAGCTCTTCTTCAGAGAATGTTATCATCTACCTACCCTCTTTCTGTACCAACCCTACAAACATTGTCGGGTTTGCATCTCCAGGTACCATTATCTTGCTCAAAGCTTCTACCATGGCACACTTGTGCTCTTGAGAGGCACATAATAACTCTCATATACTTACATGTGCCCATGTCTTCTTCAATTGACGCGACACAGTATCCACATTGGTGTTATCTGTATTCTCTGTCACCTTCCGACCTTCTATTAACACTTTTTTGCCTTTCTCCGTTACATCACTGTAAAAATATCCACTGCGAGTCATCCCCTTTACCTCTTCTTCGTCACTACTCGAGAAGTTTTCCCAGAAATCTCTCCCCTGCTATGTTTCATCTTCACTGCTGTTGTCCCATATCCCCATGCAAGAAGCTTGGTGGTTGAGGGTTTAGCGGATAAAGCTTTCGGGCAAGCCGGAGTTGATCATGTAGGTATTAGGGTTATGCCTTATACCCAACTTGTGGATGGGCTATATGTACATGTATTTATAATATTTTCATTAATAATAAAATGGCAATCTTTATTATACGTGTCTTACATAACTTATATGAATCATTAACACTGTAATAAAGCCCTTAGAGTAATAAGACGATGGCTTCCATGCCTTATGAGAATCATTACTCTTAAATGTTCATAGTCATAGTTTTGTGAAAGATATGGGCGTTCACAAAGCGGAGAGACTAGCATGATGATATGATCCGCCCTTAAGTGGGGTAGCTGATATCATAGGCTACTAACGGAGATCCGTCCGCTTGGTGTATCACATTGATGCATGAGTTGCTCGTGTCCATCTAACTGACCGCCAAAAGTTTTCATATGGAGTGTTTATCCCATGTGTCTGTGAGAACTTTCATGTATCGATTATATGACTAGTCCTTAGACTTGAGGTCTTTATAATCTTATGTGTGGATTAAATAACTTTGACATTTTCCTTCCCCGGTTCAAAAGATCCGGTCATAAGGGTATGATTGGGTCATTTGTTGAAACACATGAAGTTTGTAAGGATACAACAGAGAATCGCCACTCTCTCGGATAATATTTTCTTATAAGAATAGTATTCCAGTTCGTGGGTTGATATGTGTGATCAGTGTTTGAGACTGTGGCCACATCGGAAACATCATGTGAGATTCTTGGGTTAGCACGATTCGTGACACTATCAACATCATACCTTTGACCATATGGGTAGACACTTTCCGTACCCTAGGTCAATATGTGGGGATACAGTGAGGCGAGAGACCGTATCATATGTAAATCGCATATAAAATGGGTATATATATCTTTCCTTCTCATTTGGGGGCCTTGGCATGTTGTTAGATGTCAACTTTGGTCATTGAAATCGAACGACCATCTGATCGGAGGACAATTTATGTTCGATTAAATTATCACAATTCATTTCAGGTCCAACTTGAGGGGAACCCGAAAGGTCACACACAACAAAGTCGAAATCAATGGTTAACGGTGCACAGTACAAATATAACAGCATATATGATTACTGTAGGAATTGTTCATAAATGGTTCAATGTGTTTAATTATTGAACATATCATTTATGAGGTTCCATAGTGGCTTAGGGATTGGTGAATGACGATATGGGCACTTTGGGAATTGGAAAAAAAATTACTATTAATATGAATAGTAAAAAAAATTTATTTGTTTTGAATTCCAATTCGGCCCAAACTCTTATTAGAGTTTTATGATCTCATTAAACCATTAAATTAAGATCCAATGGCAAGATTAAATTAGATTTTATCCCACATCGGATTCTTAATTAATTTTATTGTCTTTGGAGCACTATATAAACCCAAAGAATTCTTCACAAATTGGCTACACTAAAACCTTTCATATCTTGGGTTTATATAAGTGAGCAACTCTAAATTTTAAGAGTAAGCCACTGATTTTGAGGATCCTTAAGTCTAATTGACTATAGGAACCTCGAGTTAAAAGTTTTGAGGTATTTGTCGAGGCTAGCACCAAGGGCAAAATACCCGTGCACTCAAGGCGTAGTCTTGCCGTTGAGTTTTGGCTTTGGTGTGTGCATCTTTGGAGGCCACACACTTATGTGGCTCTTTGGAACGTGGAAGAGCTTGCTGAGTTTGAGAAAAGCTTGTAGATTGGAGGGAGGACTGTAAGAGTCTTCGGTTCAAGTAAATATTTTTCTTTCTTTATTTTAATTAGAGTTCTTATGATAGTTAGCATGCCTAGACTTGTAGAATAATAAAAAAAAATGGGTTTGGGGCAAGGGAAAACGGCATCACAATTTTTATTTTCAGCAGCGCACTCGCGGCCGCTTCCCAACAGTGGTATCAGCGCACCATTTTTTTTTTGATTAGTTCTCTCTCATTTGAACTCAAAATTGGGTGTTTAAAATCTCGTTGGAAAGATAACACCCTGAACTTAATATTAGGCACAAGTTTTGCATGATTTGGTGTAAAATTGATTGTAAAATTACATTTAAAATTCACGCATCTGCAGAAAAATGTGAATAGTAAATTATTTGAATAAAATAAAATGCAATATCATAATTAAATATTAATCAAAGTTATTTAATGCCTAAAATAATTCCAACATATTAAAACTCATATGCTTGATGATTCTATGTATGATTAGAATTGGCATGATTATTTTAGGGTGCAAGCATCTATAGATTTCTAAGAAATAGAGAGTGTATTGCTTATCCCTTAGCTAAGTAATTACTCTGTGATGAACTTAGAGATTTATTACCTTTAAGGCTAATAAATATAAATCACTTGTTTATAATAAAAGACATTATAAAAGATACAAGTGGGTTGGGATCAAGGGGTTAATAAAACTTTCCAAACTAAAGTTAATTTAACCAAATGTATTACTAGAGTTAGATAATGATTTGGTGTCTTCCTTCACTCACTACCTTTATATAGCCAAAAGGAAAAGTTGTGAAGACATCTAGATAATCATTTACTCAAAGCTTACCTTAAAGCATATTTAAAGTGTTGACTAATTTGGAGGATCTATTGTTTATTCCTGTCACCAAGGCAATAAGAGACTAAGAGGTAAGGAATTTAAGAGAGTTCGCTCCACCCTCCCTCTGGGAATTTTCAATGGAGGAATCCATTTGACAGTTATTCACTTAAACTTGCTAAAATCCTCAATAATAATTTAAGTCTAAAATTTGCCTCCCATTGTAAAGTATAGACCCAAAGGGCTTAAACCGTATTGGCAGGACTAGGCTTTACCAGACTGACCAATACCAATTTGTCCCTAAATCATACTATTGACAATGGTTTGACTTTTCTGAGTCATAAGACGCAGCGACCCTTAGGCATGGTCTTATAACTTTGTGGCAAAGATTGGGTGTCCATAAGGACTAGCATAAGCTATGACATGTTTGATTGCCCACCCAATGATCAAGGAATTTTGATTTATATCATAAATTGGTTGGGAACCTACCTAATTATCATATTTTATAACGATCGGCCCTAGTCAGAGTTATGAAATGATGATAATGGGATCCTTGCCCACAAGAAATCCATCATATTGGGGTTGATGCGATTTTCTTAAAATTTTATAACAATTGAGTGGGAGCAACTTCATAATATTAAAAGCCCATGTTATTATGAAATTAATGAAAACATATTCCTAATTTTAACATTTTTCTTAACAGGTGGGTTAAAATATTTCACAAACATTCAAATGGCAAACAGAGTATCACTTCGTTCCATCATTGATGAGCATAAGCTCAAAGGGGACAATACAATGACTGGTTTAGAAACCTTAAAATTGTCTTACGACAAAAAAATATTTTCTATATTCTTGAAAGACCATTTCCCCCTGAACCCGCAGAAGATGCTGACAAAGATACATTTGATGCTTGGAAGAAACACGTTGATGATGATGAGCAAGCAGTTTGCATAATGCTTGGCTCTATGTCGGACGAACTTCAGAAAGCTCACAAAGATATGGATGCTCAAACCATCATCTTTCACTTGAAGGAGTTGTATGCAACTTCCGTTCATACCGTGAGATTCCAAGTGTCATGTGCCTTATTCCAAACAAGGTATAAAGAAGGATCTGTTAGTGGAAATGTGCTTAAGATGATTGGCCACATTGAAAAATTGACAACCTCGGTTCATCATGGATCATGAGATAGGTCACGATCTGATTCTTCAGTCCTTACCAAAAGAATTCTCTAACTTATTATGCAGTTTCATCTGTCTGATAAAGAAGCTACTTTAGTAGAATTGCACAATCTGATAGCAAACAGAGAAAGACTTGAAACCGGAGCTTAAACCTCCATCATGCTTGCGGGTACGGACCTGAAGCCACGAGGCCCAAAGAAAAATAAGGGCAATGCCAAGGCTCCAAATCACCTAAAGCCCAATGGTAAGGTGGAGAAGAAAAAAGGGAAATGGGAAATGTTTCTTTTGTGGAAAGAAGGGTCATTGGAAGAAAGACTGCAGATCCTTGAAAGCAAAGGAAGCTAGAAAAGCCCAAGAGGCCAAGAAGCCCAATGCTTCATGTATGTTGTGTATGATTGAACTATATTCTCAAAACTCTGAACCTTCTACTTGGGTGCTTGACACCGGTTGTGGGACTCACTTGTGTAACAATGTGCAGGGCCTGAGAAACAGTATGAGACTCCATCATGGGGAGGTTGACTTACGCATGGGTAATAAAGCAAAACTGGCTGCATTGTGCGTGGGGACTTATTCATTAGTTTTGCCGAATTTTTTAGTTTTAGACTTAGAAGATTGTGTTTATGTACCTTCTCTAGTAAAGAACATCATTTCATTTATTCTTTATGTAATAAAGGCTTTTCATGCCTAATAAGTTGTAAGGAATGTTCTATTATTTCAATGAAATAAAATATGGAGATGGTATTTTGAATAATAGTATCTATGTCTTACAAACTAACAAAGAATGTTCAACCTCTAATATATACAACGTTAACTCGAATAATCTCAATGAATCACTTCTATGGCACAGTCGCTTAGGTCATATCAATGAAACAAGATTAACTAAGCTACATAAGGATGGGTATTTCAAACCCTTGAAAAATAAACCTTATGGAACTTGTGAGTCTTGTTTACTTGGTAAGATGACCAAATTACCCTTCAAAGGTAAAAGACAGCGTGCAGCGGAGACATTAGAACTCATACACTCTGATGTATGCGGACCAATGTCAGTCACCACTAGAGGTGGATTCTCATACTTCATTACCTTTATCGATGATCATTTGCGATATGGGTATGTGTACCTTATGCGGTACAAATCTGAAGCCTTTGAGAAATTCAAAGACTTCAAGGCTGAAGTAAAAAAAACCAGCTTAATAAAAGTATCAAGTCACTAAGGTCTGACCGAGGTGGTGAATAGTTAAGCAACGAATTTCAAGATTACTTGAGAGAAAATGGCATTGTTTCCCAGTGGAAGTTTGTAGGATATGTCAAGCTCACACAAACTAACAAATTGGATGATAGGGCAGTTAAATGTAAGTTTGTAGGATATGCCTTGAACTCAAGAGCATACGTGTTCTACGTCCCAAATGAACAAAAAACAATTGTCTCACGAAATGCTAAATTTCTAGAGAATGAATTCCTTCTCAAGAAATATAGTGGGAGTAGACTTGACCTCGAAGAGGTACGAGAAGAACAAACTAACATAGAACTAAACCCCAGGCCCCTCAAAAAGGCAGCGACGGGAAAACCACAAGGTTATAAACTCAGAAGGTCTGGTAGGGAAAGACATGAGCCTGAAAGATATGGTTTTTATATTGATGAGGAACATGATCAGGTCATTGATAATAACGATCCCACCAGTTATGACGAAGCAATGCGTGACATTGATTCAGTCAAGTGGCTTGCGGCCATGAAATCCGAAATAGACTCTATGTATCAGAATCAAGTCTGGGACTTGGTAGATGCACCTGAAGGGATAAAACCCATAGGCTGCAAGTGGATTTACAAGCGTAAAACTGATGCAGAAGGCAACATCCAAACCTATAAGGCTAGGTTGGTGGCGAAAGGTTATAGACAAATACAAGGAATTGACTATGATGAAACCTTCTCGCCTGTTGCAATGATAAAGTCCATTCGAATTTTATTGGCACTAGCTGCATACTTTGATTATGAGATTTGGCAGATGGATGTCAAAACAACTTTCCTTAATGGGAACCTCGTAAAGGAAGTCTATATGACACAACCTGAGGGGTTTGCATCTAAGGATGATCATAATAAAGTATGCAAGCTTAAACGATCCATTTTTGGACTCAAGCAAGCCTCAAGAAGTTGGAATATAAGATTTGATGAGACAATCAAAGAATTTGACTTCATCAAAAATGTAAACGAGCCTTGTGTTTACAGGAAAAGTAGTGGGAGTGCTGTTGTATTTCTTGTATTATATGTTGATGATATATTAATCATCAGGAATGATATTCCCATGATGCAAGCCACCAAGCAATGGTTATCTCAGAATTTCTCCATGAAAGATTTGGGAGCAGCAGCCTACATCCTCGGTATTAAGATCTACCGTAATAGATCTAAGAGGTGTTAGGACTTTCAATCAATCTACGTACATAGATAAAGTTTTGAAAAGGTTCAAAATGGAAGATTCCAAAAGAGGTAATTTACCTAATTGTCATGGAATCAAATTATCTAAGGAGCAATGTCCACATACTCCTTCAGATAGATAGCGTATGAGTAGGATCCCTTATGCTTCAGTAATAGGATCAATCATGTACGCCATGCTATATACAAGACCTGATGTCTCTTATGCTCTTAACATAACGAGAAGGTATCGGGAAAATCCTGTGAGAAACATTGGGCAGCTGTCAAAACAATCCTCAAGTATCTGAGAAGAACTAAGGATGTGTTTTTGACATACGGAGATTGTTCTGAGATGAAAGTCATTGGTTACTGTGATGCGAGCTTTCAGGCCGATAGAGATGACCATCAGATCGCAAACAGGATATCTGTTTACTTTAAATGGCGATGCTGTAAGTTTGAAAAGCTCAAAGTAGTCAACTACAGCGGACTCCACCACTGAAGCCGAGTATATTGCAGCATCTGAAGTAGCTAAAGAAGCATTCTAGATAAAGAAGTTCATCACGGAGCTGGAAGTGCTTCCCATGATAAAGAATGGCGTCACGATGTACTGTGACAACACGGGTGCCATTGCTCAATCAAAGAAACCAAGGTTCCACCAGAAATCCAAGCATGTACTCAAGCGATTTCATCTCATCAGGGAGATTGTTGATAGAAAAGAAGTTATTATAGAGAAAATACCCCCAGAAGATAATCTTGCAGATTCTCTGACTATAGGGCTGACTCAACAAAAGCATGATAGGCACACCCGAGAGTATGGTGTCCAGATTCATACTAGTTGGCTATAGTGCAAGTGGGAGATTATTAGGGATATGCCCTATACCCAACTTGTGGATGGGCTATATGTACATGTATTGTAATTTTTCATTAATTAATAAAATGGAAATCTTTATTATACGTGTCTTACATAACTTATATGAATCTTCAACACTGTAATAAAGCCCTTAGAGTAATAAGACGATGACTTCCACGCCTTATGAGAATCATTACTCTTAAATGTTCTTAGTCATAGTTTTGTGAATAATCTGGGCGTTCACAAAGCGGAGAGACTAGCATGATGATATGATCCGCCCTTAAGTGGGGTAGCCGATCTCATAGGCTACTAACGGAGATCCGTCCGCTTGGTGTATCACATTGATGCATGAGTTGCTCGTGTCCATCTAACTGACCGCCAAAAGTTTTCATATGGAGTGTTTATCCCATGTGTCTGTGAGAACTTTCATGTATCGATTATATGACTAGTCCTTAGACTTGAGGTCTTTATAATCTTATGTGTGGATTAAATAACTTTGACATTTTCCTTCCCCGGTTCAAAAGATCCGGTCATAAGGGTATGATTGGGTCATTTGTTGAAACACATGAAGTTTGTAAGGATACAACAGAGAATCGCCACTCTCTCGGATAATATTTTCTTATAAGAGTAGTATTCCAGTTCGCGGGTTGATATGTGTGATCAGTGCTTGAGACTGTGGCCACAGCGGAAGCATCGTGTGAGATTCTTGGGTTAGCACGATTCATGACACTATCAACATCATACATTTGACCATATGGGTAGACACTTTCCGTACCCTAGGTCAATATGTGGGGATGTAGTGAGGTGATGGACCGTATCATATGTAAATCGCATACAGAATGGTTATATATATATCTTTCCTTCTCATTTGGGGTCCTTGGCATGTTGCTAGATGTCAACATTGGTCATTGAAATCGAACGACCATAAGATTATAAAGACCTCAAGTCTAATGAATATTAAGGAACTTTAAAACATGGAATAGTCAAAGGAAGATCAGATAATAAGAATAAATAATGTAACTTGAGGACAATAAGTAAATGAAGACTTTGGGTTGATTATGAATATTAAGAAACTTTAAAACATGGAATAGTCGATGTAGCTTCCAATGGAACGAATATAGTAAATAACAGGAATGCATATTCACAAATCTCTAAGGGATGCATATACTCACTCCTCAATTTAGAGCTCAGTAAGGAGGAGAACCAATATAGAATAATATTTGACAAAATAGACGAACCGCGAGACAGCTAGATAGCCAAACAAATAAGTTTAACGGAACATAGATAAGAGGCATGAAATAGAATAGTTCGAAGTCACAATAAGTCGAGCCAAATTTGAAAGCCATCGTTGAATTGGAAACCCTTAAGAGAGTAAAGACTCAAAAGTGCGATGAAACCAGAGAGAGTGACTTTCAAAAATATAGTATATAACTCATAATAATCTCATTATATTAAGAATGAAGAACTAGATAGAGAGTAGCACCTAAACCAAGAAATTTAGTAGAGATGTCATAAGCAATCGAAGTTGATAGAGTTTCCAGAGGAGTAAAGATATAAAGAATTTAGGGAATTTAGATGAGAAAGAGATCTATATAGTGGAGCAAACTTTATAAGGATGAATGACAAATGGAGTATAGTATGACTCTGAGAGAGAGTAACGATTTATGATGGTTAAACAACAAAACTAGTAAGAATAAGTACAAAGGCTACATGATGGAGTATTTAGAGATCATGACTCTAGAGAAGGTTCACATTAAGTGGTAGTATAATCGATGGTCGAAAAGCAGATCAAGAGCGAAGTTGAAGCGGGAAACAATTCAGATAGTACCTAGCAGAAGTATCTAAGTGTGGGAGACAACACTAGTAACACGAAAGTCCCAGGTTTATAGATGAGCAGAACATGAAAGTACAACACATGTAGCTAGTAGATCAGCACAACCGGAAAGGTTTCGGGACCAAGTCCCACCCTCCCAACCCTCGTTATACCACAATAGCAAAGATAGACCTCGTGATCGCCTCAAGATAACCTCAGAAACAAGTAAAACCATAGTGTAGTAATATCTTATAAGGAAAAGTAAGAGACAATTGAAAGATAATACCCCTCAAGATAAAGAATAGATACAGAGGAACCAGAAGTTCCATAATTATTTAAGAATGGGAAAGGAAACTCAAGGACATCAAGTAAAAGTTGGAGGTGGAACTATTAAGGTAGGGCGATAATATATAAAAGATACCAGATAAACAATGATAGAAGTGTATAGTGATAATATAGATTTTCAATGGTACCACAGAATAGTAAGCTTTTCATAGTTGGGATAAGATTGGAATTTTATTATATAAGTAAGGGGAGAAAGATAGATGATAGTGAACCTTATGTTTTCCTTTCACAACACACTATTGAAGATAATATTTAGGATGACTCGAGAAGAGACTAAGTATAACCTCGAGACAGTCAAGGAAACTAAGAATACCAATATTATTGAGATCGGGTCAACACCTGACAGAATAGAAATTGAGAGATAATTGGAGGTGGAGTATTCTAGAGTCTTAGTAGACAAGGAAAAAAATCGTTAGCGTGTAAGACAGTAACCGAACTTGTACTAGCAAAGAAATTCAATGTGCATATAGTCAGACTCAATATAGATACCTTGTCACAAAATTCTTTAGCCAATCAAGAAGGATCACTAGAAAGATCACCCAGGTCTAACATCCTAAGTATGAGAGCCATCGATTGAGAACTCTAAGGAATGAGCTCATAAGCAGTGGGAGCTTAGTATAGGGGAATGAGAGAAGGTAAATAGTTAGTTAAAATACGATGATGAATATTAGAATAAGATCTAGTATGTGGAGCTAAAGAGATACCTAGTAAGATATACCTTATAAGATCATTAAAGTGGTTACATTATAAAGAGTAGCTGAAAACATGAGGTTTACTCAAGTCAAGGGAAAACGAGAGTCATTGATTGTGGTACGGAATACAATAATGACACCTTAAATGTGAGGAGTAACAAAAGGCCTAGTATTTAAAATTAAATATTAGAGCTAAGGAGAAATGAATCAATTGGAATGGTAGTGAGATGCATGAAATTTAGGTAGGCCTTTACAAGTTAAGTATGCAATTAAGTAACATATAGTTAGAAAGTACCAGACAGAAATGAGAAATTCATGCATGTACCAGTTCGAAAGGAACTTAAACCCAGATCATGAGGAATGGAGTATCCCTAGTGCACCCGACAAGACGTTATATAGTATGAAACAAGGGATAGATAGAATTTTATGAAGGATAAATTTCATTAAGAGTGACACCTCTGCGAGAAGTCTAAGGATATAACACAAACCCCCAGGATTGAGCATTCATCTACAAGAATCAAATGGAGTATATCGAGGTAAGAGATTCCCAGAAGTCATAGTATCAAGTCCTCAAGCAAGATAGTAGAAAGCAAATAGAGGAAGATAAGAGTAGCAGAGCTCAGATACCTTCAAACCAAGTTGAGCATAAACAGTTCAACATCATAATGGATTCGAGGACGAATCCTATTTAAAAGAGGGGAGAATTTATAATGACCGGTAATCTTGACTATTGTTATATTATGGGATGAGTTTTACATGATATAAATTATGATTGAATATATATATACTCATGAAGTGACTTTGGGGACAATCGGTAAATTCCACAAAATCCTGATACGAAACCATACGATGTTCCACTCCGGACAGCCCATGGTATTTGGACCATCACTTTCTCGTATGAACTCCGATTGTTTTGAATTTTATATCGTCAAAAAGCTAAGATCTAGACCTAATTTTCATGTTGAATAGTATTCCAAATTCGATAAAAAAATAGGTTAAAATATAACTCAAAATTTGGATGAATAATACCCGAGGATCATTCTAGTAATTTCTCAAATCTTCTCTAAATTTCTTAATTCTTCTCCAAATTTACCAATTAAAAATAGCCCCTAATATAAAAAGGGGAACTATTCAAGCATCCCCAATATTGAAGAAAAAAATGAAGAAACCTAGGAAGAGGAGAAAAGAAGGAAAAAATAGGAAAGTGAAGGAAAGTTGTTCCCTCACCAAAATTAAAGAAAAACAAGTGCAAGTCAAACCACCACAAGCTAGAAGGAAGGAAAATCAAGCCAAATAGACTTGAAGAGTGAAGGAAATCAAAGAAGTTAGGTAAAGAAACTTGACCCAAGATTTAAGTTATGGTATTTTCATAAGATGACGCTATGTTAGTATAATTGATATGTTAGTGATTGCATTAGGGTTGTTGATCAACTAAGAAATGGATGTGGTGAGATGATCTAATTTATTAATGGTAAGCATTGAGATAAGTTAAAGTTATGAGATTAAAGAACTAAATTGATGATGGAGTATGGTTTTAACATGCTTGAATATTGAAGTTAAGAATTGTTTATGAGTAGTTGGAGTATAAGGGTGTTGGAGATACTTTTGGATAAGATAGATATTTGGAAGAAAAGTGTTGGAATCCTGAAAAACAGTCGGGCATCGTGACGCGCAACCCTTACGTCGCGACACGTCTTGGGAAATTTTCACATATTCGTTACTGGAAAGTGAGGGTCGCGACGCCCAAGGACTTGCATCGCGACGTGAAGGTCGAGGATGCTCACTAGTTTATCAACATGTGTGGGCATCACGATGCAGAACGCGTAGTGTCGCGACGCGTATTGAGCAGAGGCTCTACCTAATGTCTGATCAAGTTAGCATCGCGACGCGCCAGACTCGGCGTCGCGATGTGATACATGATAAGTTTAAATTACATTTCAATTTCAATCCATAATGTTAGGGACCACTCTTAGAGTTTCATTTTAAGGCACAAACGCGCAATATGACAAGTCACAAGTATAACACGTCATATGGTATTGATGATTAGTAGAATTGAGAAGTTTAGTCTAACCTCGAAACATGTCTCATACCTTGTATTCGAATTGAGTTTCTAGATTATAGATCATCACAGGAACCACAACATTCTCCTACGAAGCGAAGTATCATCAACTAGATCTTAAAATCTATGAGTGGACACTCTTTCCTTAAATTAATTTTCGTTATATTTTTTAATATTAGACTTACTTTTCCGTATTTAGTATGTTTTGGTAAAAGATAAATTGAGAAATGATTTAGAAAGAGATGATTTTAAAGTATGATTTCAGTAATTTCGAGGCATGGAGAAACCCACTTCAATAGGTAACTTGACTCGGATATGGAATTGACGGATTCAGACACCGTATGCACACACAGTTCAGGACTAGGGGTGATATATGCCCATATATCCTAGATTCACAGTCTGGTGGGTAGCATAGATTCACTCCCCGGCTCTAGATTGTGGCTTGGGGGACGACGATACGTAACTCCTCAAGACCATCAGATTTTAGGGCTATGGGATGGCGATACGTAACGTTCCTAGATCCTAGTTTCAAGGACATGTAGTGGCATGCTTTGGGGGACGACGATACGTAACGCCCCAATGTCATGGATTTACACTTTTGGCTCTAGTTAGGCGTATGGGGAGACGGTGATATGTAACGCCCCCATGCGTCATGTTTTTCAGAGTCATATATCAGTGATAGTTTTCAGAGACAGATTTCAGAAAAAGACTTTCAAAAAATAGATTTTTCAGAAATAAATTTTCAGATATAAGTTTTTGTAGAGACATGATTTTCGAAATAGACAAGAGTTATGAAAGAATTTTCAAGAAAGCTCAGTTTTACAGAAAGGATTCAGAGATTTCCATACTGAAAAAGGTTTTCAGAGAATCAGGTTTCTTAAAGTTATATTCAACTTTAGAACTATGAGATTTCAGTTAAGTATTTCAGTTTCAAATTCAATATGTCCACTCACTTAGATCGTTTCAAACGATCTAACCCTCCACTCTCAGTTTCTTTGTTTTACAGGTTTACCTGGAGGACGAGCTCGGGAGGACGGATACTGATGGCAGTCACTAGGGAGTTGGTCCACCAGGTCAAGTCATAGACAGAGTTCAGTTCAGTCAGAGTCAGGAAATATCATGTATCATATATGTTATATAGTAAAGATTACATATGTACTGTACTATAAGTGTTCACTGTTAGAGTTGTAATATATAGTAAAATTGAGTACTTAGTATGAAATATGTTATACATTTACGTTGATGAGTTGGGCATTGGTCCTATGAATGAGTATATATATGAAATGAGATTAGCAGTTGTCAAAGAGTCAAAGACTCGGGGGGATAGGACGGCCTATTCCCTACCAGTAATATCTCCGGATTGAGGATGTTACACATATGCCATAAATAAGAAGATGTGTTTCCAAAAGGCTAATGATGATGGAGGGAAAACAGCAGTTAATAGTGGTCATAGGCCCTGCCAACTGCTATAGGCTAATGCAGTGTCAGGGCAGTGGCATAACAAAGCCGCCATAAGCCGGTACAGTATAAGAGGAATAATTAGAGCTGATTAGCCTAATTGAGGATGGTTGAGGAGAGTTATGGCTGTGATGATGACAAAGTATAGGAGCTAACGTCGAAGTTAGTGGAATAGTTGATTTGTGAGTCTATATAAAAGGGTTGAAGTCACTATTACAAGGGTTATCAATTTTTACATTACACAACTTGTAGAATAAAGAACTTAAAATGCATGAGATAGAGAGAGAAAGTTGATCAGTTACCAGACCACTTGAGAGAATTATACCGGGCTTGTTCAGATCTGAGGTGTTTATCATTTTATTTGTTAGTTCCCCTCATTTGTAGCTCGGATCGATTTTGACCCCGATGCATAATAAAATATCATCATTTCTCCCGTGGACGTAGGTTGGAGCCACTCTCCGCCGAACCACGTAAATTTCATGTTTAATCTTGTCTATTTGTCAAATTTGTGTGGTTCCCAACTAACCAAACAAATTCACTATTCGAGGAGATTTATTCGAATTATGAGTTCCCTATTTTTCCATTCGAACGAAAAACAACAATCAACATAGACGGAAGAGCCTTTTAAGGTAAAAAGAGAATTAAAATGAAACACGACAACAAGAATTACAACAATAACCTTATCTTGTGGTTGGAGATTTTTTATTTTTAAGTTAAACATCGGTCAAACAGAGACGTACCAATTTGGTTATAAATAATCAAGTCATGTTGTTATGTCAACTAATAATTATTAGTTGTGCTTATCAACATGTTTATTTTTTATGACGAGAATAATATTCAGATAACAACACAAATGATTACTCACTTACTTATTTATCATAAATAATATTCATGAAATTTATCAACATGACATATAAACATATGAGCCCTTTACGTCATAATTAGTCAATTATTTATTTATCAATTGTGTCACTAATTGTGTATTAATCATATCAAATACAAAGTTGACTCATTTATGAATCACATTAGCATGGCATATAATGTTGAACCGTTTATTAAACGGGTCATATTCGTATTTGATAATTTTGACTACGGGTGTAATCGAGCTAGAATCGATATTTACATGTGTTGTTCAAACTCACTCGTTAAGAAAATATTATGATCGAGCTCAACTTAAATTTGATTATGAAACGATTCGGCTCAGATCGAGTTTGATTAATTGAAAAAATTTCAATTTTTTATTTTTTATTTACTAAAATTTTTAAATATTTTTTCTACAAAATCCAAGTATTTGTAACCTCTATATATAGAGATTGTTCGCTAGCAAAAAACAAGCCGAGTCGTGCTTTTGTGAGTCGGTCTCATTTAATATTATATCTCATTTATTATATGAATAAATCTTGAACTAAACCAAATGTCAGTCGAACTCAAGTTGTTTATGACGGCTCGGTTCATTTACAACCCTAATTTTGACATGATTATTAAACAAATTTTATCCATATTTTCTAAAATATGGCATTACATAATTACGATACAATACAATAAAATTACACAAATTTCCAAATAATCAAACCGTTGGTGAGTATTTTTAAATTTGAAAGAATAAAAATATCACTAGTCAATTTGGACGGTAATTTGGTGTCTTTTTTCTTTTAATAGAATCAAAAATGCTAAAAGAAATAATTGACATCAACTCATTACTAGCACAATTGACTCAATGATGGATTTTGATGATGCAATGCAGGAGACATCGACGCGCATTCACGAGCATTATAAAAAGATGTCGAAGCAAAAAGATGTGAAAACTCAAACACCTAATGAAGAAAATCAAGTGTAGTCTTATACTTTAGGGCTTTTATTGTAAGTGAGTCTATAATTTAAGTACTATAAGCTCATAGGACTCATGCACATTCATATAGATACATTAGAATCAAGTACAAAATGATTTTAATCTTCAAATCCTGAGATTTCTGCATTGGAACAGGCATATTGGTCCCCCATACCGGCATATCGATGCCCCCATGTTGTTCTGAGTAGTTTTACATCACCTCTGGAACCGGGTTGCTCCAAATCGATCTACCGTATCGGTCAGTCTAGAGTTTGCACTATTACTGGAACCGAACTAGAGCATACCGGCATTCATACTGATTTACCTAATTGTTTTACATGCTCTCTAGAACCGACATGGTCCATACCGATCTCC
Organism: Zanthoxylum bungeanum; assembly: GCA_019454045.1. Lineage (NCBI taxonomy): Eukaryota > Viridiplantae > Streptophyta > Magnoliopsida > Sapindales > Rutaceae > Zanthoxylum > Zanthoxylum bungeanum. The sequence continues at coordinate 1,187 of SKCR01002821.1, read as the reverse complement.
ATACGGTTAGTAATCCGGTATGTACGCTTTAATCTTCAACGGTCATATAACCATTTAATTTGTAGGACTGGCATACCAGCCACTGCAAATCGACATACATGCCTCAGCACACAAAACATAGACTGTTTCATTTTCTTTATAAATTAAGTCCCAATTTCATTTTTGCTCACTTCTTCAACCTTCATACATTTTATCTAAGGCAAAAAAAATTAAGAGTAACTTAAATCTTCTTTATCAAACACTCTCATCATAATCAAAGCTCACACACTACACATTCATATTATCTTAGTGAGCTTGAAATACTTGGGTTAGCAACTCACATCCTAAATCTTCTTATCTTTTGTGAGTGCCCAAGTTGTATTGTAAATCTTCATATTTCAAATACTTGTGTTGGGAAATCCCTTGTTCAGTAGGTATACTCAAAAGAGTGATTGGTATAAAGGTTTGTGAGTGAGTCTTGAGACAAAACTCATTGTAAAGGTTCAAAAAGTGAGCCTAGGTGATAAAACTCTTGGTATAAAGGTTTGAGGTGAACCTAGGGACAAAACTTTTGGTTTAAAGTGAGCCATGAAAAACATCTGTGTAAGTTGTGGATTCAACTTAATATAGTGGAAAGCTTCAAGTGCGACTTGAAGGAGTGGACGTAGGCATTGGTGGCCGAACCACTATAAATCATGGTGTCAAAGTTCTCTATCTCTTACTCTTTTCACTATCACAAGTTTATTTATATTTACATATTATTTAGTAACTTGTATTTGAGAATATATTGTAATTGAGAAAATTGCACATTATGCTAAATTGGTAAAGCTACTAGCTTAGTAGCATAAAATTGAAAAGAATTATAATTCTGCTTAATTAGGCCATTACCCAATTCACCCACTCTCCTCTTGGGTATAGAGATTGTTGTTTGAGGGTGATTTTAGACAAATTTCATTTGGTATCAAAGCAGAAATAATATGGTAACTACAATCAATATGTCAATGAATATTTTCAAGGGATTTTCGACAAATAAACCTTTGTTCTACACCAGAACCGATTACAACTATTGGAAGATGAGGATGTTGAATTACCTCATTGCCGTTGATGTGGAATCCTTCAAAATGATCACAAGAGGTACTAAAATGCCTATAAAGAAGGATATCAATGGTGTGGAGTTTCCTAAATCGTAATTTGAATGGACCAATGAG
>SKCR01002820.1:0-29860 GCA_019454045.1 Zanthoxylum bungeanum | reverse complement strand
GGACAATCTAGTTCTCATAGTGAACGATACTATCACGTGATGTTGTTTGATCTTTGACTAAGAATGAGATTAACTAGTATTTTATAAGTCCATAGTAGTCGATTTTTAAGGATGAGTTATACCTGTGTGTTTATAACAAGTAGTATTAGAGTCAACACCATGCTTTCTAATTGAAATCATGCCGTACAAGGATTGACGATAATATTATAATGTTCGACCAGGACTAAACAGATTAGTGTAAAAGATAGCCTGTGTGGGCGGCAGAACTGCTGAGCGTGATGCAATATTATGCTCTATTTATTCCACATTAGCTAAGTTAAGAATGAGTTATACCCGTGGATTTGTAACAATACAATTCAGAGTCACAGCGTATGTAGTATATCATCATATGGTCTATGCAGGCCAATAAACTGAAAAGGGGGAGAGAGCATGAGATTTCTTGAAAGAAAAGAATGTGAGGGAAGGGCCCAAAGTGAGTAATCATGCAAAGTTAAAAGACTGGAGCCGTCCACAAGAGTCTAAATGCTTTGAAATTGAAAAATGAAACAGTGTTTAGTAAATTGATGCCGCCTAAAGACAATGCCAATATTAACAATGTCATTATCAATGTCAATATCAATATCGATGTCAATTTTGAAGCATGTGTTGGGGTTTTTAACGGTATAATCGGATAACGCAGCGGAACGTGAAAAATCAAAATTTTTCGATTTAATTTTTTTTCTTGAGTAATTAAAATAAACTAATTTATTATAATCACTCAATACTCAAAAATCTCATTTTGGCCGAGAACCCCCAACTATGTCAAACGTTTACATTTTGATTATTTTAATCCTAATTTATCCAAAACAAGTTTAGGTGATTTCCAATCACTACCAAAATGATTCATACATCTCATATATAAAAAGCCCCAATTTTGATTTAGGCAAAAAACTAAAATTTTCAATTAATCAAACTAACCAAAATTAATTCAATATCACACTTTAATTCAATCTCTACAACACCAATCAAGCCTCACCACTTTGAAATAATCCAAGAATAATTATAGGTCATCAATGAGTGGCCTAAAAACTCTAGAATGGCAACCAAGTCATCAAATGACCAACTCTAGAAGAGGCGAATGTCTGATTTAAATAAGTCGGTGACGTGACTGTCATCAAAGTGTGGATGATATCTCATATATCCATAGTGGTATCTCAAGTCAAAGAATCACTATGCTAGTCAACCCGAAAAAAATCTTATTGACATTGGTGTAACATTCATTAAGAATCTTCGGTGAATCGTTCAATATTTATCCGATATAAACACTTACATGTCTATACGAGTCTCTGAGACTCATTGTTCATTGAGAATCAACCATTGAAATCTAAAATTCCATTATACAATATGTACTGGCCTCCACGGGTTTACTGATTGACCAAGTAATGTATACATTGATCAGTAACTGTTTAAGAATGATATGTTATGATACAACTCAATGTCAGTTGCGGCGTTTTTGCAATTGTATCATAACTAATCATTCTAAGGTCATTTACGTCTTTACCATATAATAAAAGAAATATATTAAAAAAACTGTTTATTTTATTCATAATAAAATATTTACAAAAGTATTTATAGGGAAATACAAAAGAAATTGGCGCTCCGAGCACCAACCCTAACAACATGCAAAAGCATAAGTCGTTGGCACTCATGGGGAAGAAGAAAAATCAATTCAGTTTATACTCTAGTTAAACATACAATAACAACCTATTAGACAAGGACAGACTTTAGTTGCCATAAGTTCTAAGAGGTCTTAAGCGAATTCCTAAAATGTAATCCTTACCGATAAATTATAATATTAATGTATATATAAGTCATATTTTATACTTAAAAATTAAATTTTGAGTCAAATTTTTAATCACAACCAACCGCATGTGTGGGTTATTCTTAGGGCAGCCTATGCAATCAGATGCTCAAACACAATGCATAAGCATAAGGCTTTACTATAATAATTTAATTGATGTTTTACCTAAACCCAAAGAGACTATTGTTAATACAATACATTTACATTTGGAAGAACTTGTTATTGGTTCTTTATTGAAGAACAAATTTTATTGTTAGTGACACATCGAGCCAAAAATAAAGGTCACTAGAGATCAAATGCACAGGTTGTTTTAGAAAACTGAGGGTACCCATGTTAAGACAAAATTAAATTAGGGAAAATCAGTGGAAGTGGGTTGGCGGATGAAATTGATTTTTAAAATATTTTTAATCTGAATAAATTAACCGGTATTATATGTCTCTAATTTATCAATATTCCTCCCTAATAACTCATTAGTATCAAATAATGTGAGTGATTACGTTAACTGATTTACCGATTCACTGAATCAGACGACCGTGATAACTAGGCAACCAGTTCATTCGTGAAATGGATCAACCAACTGCTATAGTGATCTAATTACTATAGTAGTGGCTGATCATTCAACAAATTACCATTTTGCCCCTACTATGATTTTTGCCTAAAATTCACAAATCGCTTCTGGAATGATTTCGAAATTTTTTCTACACATTATACGCACTGCACAGTAGTCATAATAATGTAGCAATGGCCAAAAATTATAATTTCAGTAAATTATGAATTTTCCCTAATACGATATTTACGGAAAATTCTCAAAACGCTTCCGGAACAATTCCAAAAATTCATGAAATTTTTCTATGCATTACTACACATCCAATTTCATCCACAATATCTCAATTTCACAAATTAGCCATACTTGAATAAATTAAAAAATTAATCAAATTAATATTCTAATTAATTCAAACTGATGCAAATTCAAATCCATATTTCCAATTGAGAGTCAACTACCATAAAGTAACTCAATATTAATTTTATCTCACCAAGGAGTGGCTTAAGCAACTCTAGAATGATAATTTGGTTCACATTAATTCAACCTAATTACACTAATTAGTCAAATTATTTTGACACGTGCATCAGATGCTTCCTATTTAGGGATGGAAATGGGGAGGAGAGTAAAATACTTGGTCAAAATTAAGACAAATATCACTCAAATATACAGTCATTATTTTTTCCAAGTTATAAAGCTTATCTAATAAGCTTTAATTAAAAAGTACTCCAAGAATATTCAATAATAAAAAATTATTAAATTAATTAAATTAAAATTTATTTGCATGTGTCAAAATTGATTTGGACCGAATGTATATGTAATCAAATTATGTATCATATACATATACATATTATATATAAAAATATCTCATCATGTGTAACACTATGAATAATCCATATTTTTCGTATTTAATTGCCCTACTGCTCTATGAATATATTTTATTTATGTCACATACCAATATATCCGGGATATGACCGGCAAAAAATGGTCTTACCATCTCCAATAAGCCTCTAGACTAAACATGCATAACGTGAAAATAACCTTTGCACACATGTTATACCATGATCAAACTTGCACATGTATGACTTGAAAGCATACTCTGACATCATTCAGAGCTGTGAAATAAATAAATCTACAAAGTATACATTACACATAAATTATTTGAAGTGACTTTACATAACATGATCCCTATTCAATACATCATGCGGTCTCATGGCCCAAAATAATAAAATGAACAAAGTGGGCTCATATGGCTTAGACATATATGATTGCAGCCGGTGTTCATGTCTATTCTGCTAAAAATGAGCCTTATCGGGAACGGTTAACAATGGGTCCTGCAACCAAAAGCTGAGAGTGTGGGGAGGGGGTAAGTCGTTTAGATTACCTAGTGAGTGAACATTAAAAAAAACATGGAATAAGTAACTTATAAATTACTTAACATAAATTAGATATTTCTGATAAAACATAAACTGTTATTAGTTGTCATGGAAAAATATCACCGGTATTGTAATATGAGGGCATGAAACCTATTTAGCGAGACCTAGCTATAAGGGTTTTATTGCGGATATCCGGTAACGCAGCGGAAATAGTGGAAAATCAAATTTTTAAATTTCAAAACTTTTTCTCGGATTAAATAAATAAATATATTTATTTAATTACCCAATAATTAAATTATGAAATAAAATTCAATAAATCAAATTTATGTGAATTTACCGAATTGCCCTTACACTTTGTATTTTGTTCATTTTAGTCCGAAATTGTTCAAATCAATTTTGGATGATTCTAAATCATTACTAATATGAATTTAACATGTCACAAATGTCAAAACACAAATTGCAACCAAAAACCCAAAAATATTTGCCCAAGGCCGAGAGCCTCATTAGGGGTGCCTAATGTGCATTTTGCACTTCCATGGTTCAAAACACATTAAGATGAAATCTAATCAACATAAGATTTCATATGTATCATAAACACATCCAAATACACAACATAAATGAAAAGCCCCAAATTTGGAAGTGGTCTTAAACCCTAATTTTTCAATTTCTTCAAATTGGACAATTTAGACCAAATTGGTTAAATCAATTACTTCAATCATGTTTCTTCCATCCAATTCAAGTCTCAACACAATGAAATAACTATAGATCAAATATAGGTCATTTAAGAGTGGGTCAACAACTCTAGATTAGCAACAAAGTTCTAAAATCATGAAAAGAATGCTTATAACTACACTAGTTACATTCTTTCAACTTTATACATGCTCAACACTTTCATCAAACATCCATTCAAAAAAAAAACACAATGAATAAAGAACATAATAACATGAGAACATCATAGCATGAAGCTTAGAACACAAGGAACATTTTCCTCTCTAATAGTAAGTTGAGGAAACTTACTAAAATTCCAAGTTTTCTTTGTTTTCTTTCAACTTTCTCTCAAGCTTCCTTTGTTTTCTTCAATGGAGTTTTGTGTAAAGTGTATTAGGTTATTTACCAAATGAAAAACAAAACAAGATATACTTGCTACAAAATTCACCTTGGCCGAATTTGGCTAAGGAAATTAGCAAAAAATTTGTTTTAATTTCATTCAATTTCAAGTTGCCAACTTGTTAAAATATCATTACACTTTAAAGATATTTCCAACAAAGTCAACAATGGAAACTTAGCCATTAAAACAAATATCTAAATCTTAAGATATTTATATTTTAATAATTTAATCATTTAACAATTAATTAATTAATTAATTAATTAAATACAAATATTAAATATATGTATTATATTTACATTAAATATTAAATACATATATACATTTATGATATTAGTCAAATATCTCAATTTGACTATTAATTAATGTGTATTTAAATTAATCAAGTATTAAATGTAAATAAATAAAAATTAAAGAAATGACTATCGGGTCCCTAAACATGTATTTTACGTTTAACCTTTAAACGACTTTATAAATAATCAATATTATTTATAAATGTTGCTCTAGTGCTCTACGAGTATATTTCATTATTGAGACTCTCTAGATTCAGGCATATCCGTCACGAAATCCAATTTCGTGTCCATAATTTATCCACCCGTAAATTATGATGATCACGGATAAACTCGCTGAATCATACAGGTCGAGGTCATGGAAAATGTATAATTCCTCTGTCACAGGTATCCGGATATATCCCAGAGATATAGATGTAAACGTCAAATCTCTAGGGGATTATCCAGTCGACTACTCTATTAGCAATCTCAAAAAGAACATTTAGAACTTACTTCTAAATTGTACCACGGGCCCATGGATTTTATCTGATTGCTAATCATATGGACTACCTATGCTCTGTTACACAGAACTGACGGATCCTATCTTGATACGCACAGGACACCCTGAGGATCTATCTACACCCAACGAACAGGCGGAGGTCTGATCTTAATAGATCGGTGACGTGACTGCCATCTAAGTGTAGAAGATGTCTCATGTGCCCACAGTGGCATCTCAAGTCTAAGAATCACAAGTGCTACTCAACCCGACAAGATTCTTATTGACGTTGATATACCATCCATTAAGAATCTTCGGTGAGTCGTTCAGTGTATATCCGCTATAAACACCTACACGTCTATACCAGTCTCCAAGACTTATGGTTAATTGAGAAACCATTGGAATCATATATTCCAGTATACGACATGTACCGGTCTCAACAGGTTTACTATACTGACCAAGTAGTGTAAACCTTGACCAGGAACTATCTGAGAATAAAAACGTCATGATACAACTCAATATCAGTTGCGACGTTTTTGCAACTGTACCATGACTAGTCATTCTAAGGTCATTACGTCTTTACCATATTAAAAGATACATTATATTATAGAAACTGCATATATTATTCAAAATAATAATGTTTTACAGAAGTATTCATAAAGAAATACAATCGGAAATTGGCGCTGTGGGCACCAACCCCAACAAAAACTCCAACTTGCTCTAGTGCCAATAACGATTATATCTAATACCCATCGACTCCACATGTTTATCAAACAACTTCGGAGGTATGGCCTTGTCAGCGGGTCTGCTACATTATCTTCACTCGGTACCTTGCACACGACAATATCCCCTCGCGACACAATCTCTCGAATGATGTGGTACTTGCGTTCCACATGCTTTGACTTCTGATGCGCCTTCGGTTCCTTTGCTTGTGCAATGGCTCCAGTATTATCACAGTATAACGGAATCGTATTGTCGATACTTGGGACAACTCCCAATTCTGTGATAAAGTTCTTTATCTACACAGCCTCTTTTGCAGCTTCAGAAGCTGCAATGTATTCTGCCTCAGTGGTGGAATCTGCTGTCGATCCCTGTTTGGAACTCTTCCAACAAACTGCACCTCCGTTAAGGGTAAATACGAATCCAGATGTAGACTTTCTATCATCGAGATCCGATTGGAAATCGAAATCCGTATACCCGTTAACTTGCAGTTCGTTTCCTCCATAAATTATTAACTTACCCTTAGTACATTTAAGATACTTGAGGATATGTTTAATGGCCATCCAATGGTCATTACCTGGATTGGACTGATATCTACTAGTTACGCAAACAGCGAAACTGATATCAGGCCTTGTACATAACATGGCATACATTATGCTACCCAAACACGAAGCATAAGGTTGGTTAGACATTCTAACCTTCTCATCTTTTGTTTGTGGACTTATCTTCTTTGAAAGATGAATCTCATGTCTGAACGGTATGTTTGCTGTCTTACAGTTACCAAAATTATACCGTTCCAAGATCTTATCTATGTATGTTGATTGGGATAACCCAATCAGCCTCCTTTGTCTATCTCTATAGAGTTTTATCCCTAAAATATATGAAGCTTCTCTCAGGTCTTTCATGGAGAAATTATTACAGAGGTACGCTTTGACGCTTTGTAACATACCTAAATCATTCACAATGATTTGGATGTCATCAACATATAGGACTAAAAATACGACCATGCTCCCACTGGCCTTCTGATACACACAGGATTCTTCCGAATTCTTGAGAAAACCAGACGATCTAATAATCTCGTTGAATCGAAGATTCCAACTTCGTGAAGCTTGTTTAAGTCCATAAATGGACTTCTTAAGCTTACATACCATACCCGAGTTTTCGCTGGACGCAAAACCTTTCGGTTGTTCCATATAGATTTCTTCATCAAGAAATCCATTTAGAAAAGCCATTTTGACATCCATTTGCCAAATCTCGTAGTCATGATACGCAGCTATAGAAAGAAAAATCCGAATAGACTTAAGCATTGCTACTGGTGAAAAAGTTTCATCGTAGTCGACACCAGGTCGCTGCGTGTAACCTTTTGCAACCAGTCGGGCCTTATAAGTTTCACAACATTACCGTCAGGCCCACGCTTCCTCTTGTAAACCCATTTACAACCGATAGGAACAATTCCTTCGGGAAGCGGAACCAAGTCCCAAACTTGATTCTCAAGCATTGAGTCTAACTCGGATTTCATGGCACTTTGCCATTTCACAGAGTCGATGTCCAACATTGATTCTCTATAGGTGAAAGGATCAGTCTCTTCAACTAAGAGAACATCCAGACTCTTTTCTTGTATCAAATACAAGCGTTCAGGAGGTCTAGATACCCTTTCAGACCTACGGAGTGTGTGTGTTGAAGGTCCTTCATCTACTTGAACTTCAGGTTCCTCCATTGGTTCGTTGTTTTCAGGTTGGACTTCATCAAGTTCAACTTGTCTATGATTACCACCTTCTGACAAAAATTCTTCTTCTAGAAATTTTGCGAAGCGAGCAACGAACACATTTCGATGCTCGGTATCATAGAACAGATATCCCCTCGTTTTCGAAGGATATCCGACAAACCTAAACTTTTGCCCTCGAGGCGAAAGCTTATCTTGCTGAGCCACCCTGACATAGGCAGGACAACCCCAAACCTTAATGTAACTAAGATTTGGTCTCCTACCGAACCATATCTCATACGGTGTCGTAGGAACAGCTTTTGAAGGAATCTTATTCAAAAGATGTACAGCTGTTAAAAGAGAGTAGCCCCATAAATAATAGGGAAAATCTGTGAAACTCAACATCGATCGGACCATATCCAATAAAGTCTGATTTCTCCTCTCAGACACTCCATTGTGTTGTGGAGTACCTGGAGGAGTATATTGAGCGATAATCTCATTCTCCTTCATATAATCCATAAACTCACCACTCATATATTCACAGCCTCGATCAGATCGAAGGCATTTAATATATTGTCCAGTTTTTTTTCTACTTCATTTCGGAATTCTTTGAACTTTTCAAAGGCTTCCGATTTATGTCGCATCAAATACATATAACCGTACCGTGACAAATCATCGGTAAAGGTAACGAAGTACGAATAACCACTATGAGCAGTCTGACTTAGTGGACCACATACATCAGAATGTACGAGTTCCAGTAAGTTAGCGGCGCGGTGTCCAACACCAGAAAATGGTGCTTTGGTCATCTTACCCTGAATACAGGATTCACAAGTTGGATAGGATTCAATGGTAAGATCTGGTATCAAACCATTCCTAACAAAGGATCTGAATATTACTTTTATCATATAAATATAAAGAACAATTCTTAATATTAATACAAAAGCCCTCTGTATCTAATACAAAAAGTGATATAATATTAGCTACACATCCAGGCACAAAATGGCAGTCATTTAACAAAAGTGTCACATTCGGCAATGAGATCTCACATACTCCCACTGCAACTGCATCCAGAGAGTCTCCACTCCCGAATCGCAACTGCATCTCTCCAGGCTTCAGTTTTCTACTTTCCTTCAGTACCTGCAACGAATTGCAAATGTGAATGGGACAAGCAGAATCTAAAATCCAGTTGGATGTAACGGCTTCACAAGCCAAAGATATATCAATAACTAGAAAAATAAATGTACCTGATGTAGATGCTCTCTCCCTCCTCAGATGGGCTATGTAGTCAGGACAGTTCCTTTTCCAGTGCCCGACTTTGCTGCAGTGATGGCACTTGTCTTCAGAAGCCCTTTTGGGCTTAGCTATCTTTGCATGTGTTGAGGACCGAAATGTTAGGTTTATTCTAGGTCCCAAGATCAAACAAGCAATGAAAATCATGTGTGAACACATCAATGGAGGTAGCGGAATACTCACATCGATCGGTTGAGAGACTCGGCAAGCAACAAAATTCAAAAACCTCACTGCATTGGGCGTGGACTGCTCACTGGTTGTGCAGTTCACTGCCTTCCGTCTTCTGTTTTTGAGCTGTGAAACGGAGCTCCAAGCTTCGTCGAACGGATCCCGGCTCATGGGTGAACCTCCCTACCACCTTCGCAAGTATCGTAAGTGTGCTAGCACTTGGATTTTCACCATGAACATCCACTCTTTGCTTCCCACTGCTCACGTTTTTGGAAGAAACCAGTGAGCTGTTTTTGGAGCCCCTTGGGCGTGAGATAAGAGAAGTAAAGAGAAAGAGAATTGTGTTGAATTGAATTGAAAAGTGTATCTAATACACTTATATATTTTTCCAAAAAATAATAATTGATTTACCAATTATTTGACATATAAAAGTCAAATACAAAAGCAAATCAAACTTTCCAACAACCATCAACTATTCCAACAACTACCATCACTCAAAGTGACTAGTTGTCTTTTCAATCAATCAATCAATCACATCAATCAATCACATCACTCAAAGTGACATTTGATTTGACGCTTGATGTAACGAATGATTTGACGCTTGATGTGACTTGCGTTGCCGCACTCGAATTCAAAATACGAATGCGCTCGCAATCGAACTCGGGCTCGGGTTCGTTAATTCCAAATTAACGATTTTTCCGTCGCGTCGTAATTAAATGATTACGCCTAGCGAATTCACTATTCACGTCGCTAACGAATTAATTCTAAATTAATTCGTTCGCCCGAATTAAAATCTAATTTTAATTCCGCGTCGAAATCTAATTTCGTTTAATATATCGAATATATTAATTTACCGATTAATTCCAAATTAATCGTTATCTCTCTCTAGACGATATTTTATCCTAGATAAAATATCTCTGTAATTAATCCTAGATTAATTTTCTCTCTCTTCTATATAATCCCAGATTATTTAAGAGTGCGAGTTATGCGTCATCGGTGGATTATCGGGAAGCGACCCATGAGATCCCCGGATATATTGGCAGTAAATACGGTCGTCGGAGTATCCGAATCACGCACGTACCAAGTACTATGTTCTACCGATTTACGAGACAAGGTCGGCTCCTAGCAAAGCACGATGTCTACCAAAATCTCCGTCATATTCATCTAAGAATATTAAGATCTATATCAAGCGTAGTATACCAAGTATTGCGTATGTCGGTCCAGTATCGGATAGTCACGTGCTAGGGCTGGGGCTGGATAAGTGTCTGCCCCGTCCGAAGCACATGTCGAATGTCTGGTAACTAGTCTCTATAATCGGATATTCATGACCTAGTCATAATATCACGATTGGATGCGCATCACTTAAGAGCACTAATACCGTATCCTGCGTGACATCATCTCCACTATGACTGGAGTGATACTTCCATCTTGACATCACACCCAACACTCTACGATTCTTAATATACCCAGTATTGGCGTACACAGAACCGGTTAGAGTCCTAGACGACCTCAACCAAAGTATATTGATTGTCGTAAGCATTAGCGATGCAAGTCTCAGGTAAGACCAAATACACCTATCCTGATGTCGGACTCCCATAGACACATAGTCATAATACCAATGGGATTCCGAGGGGTCTATCCAGAGCGAAGCTGTTTCCCGTACCATCGGTGAAACACAACCTCCTATCGCACTTGCATAAGTATCCAATACTTAAATATATGAGAACTATGCCGTTGTGCCCTCACAACGCGCACAAGTGCAATACTAGCCTATTCCGCATTATCGATGTCCTGTCTCGATAATACTCCGGCTAGGGATGTTTAATGATTTATCCTACGTGGACTGATACTGTCTCATATCATTCTCCGTCCAGGAACAAATCATAGGGACCTCTCATCATTTATACATCTAAGGTGATCTAATCACAAATGATAAGAGTGCAATCTCCTTTGTCACATAGTTATTTTGTACAACAACACCATGATCTGTACAAATAGTGACGATATGGGTCATATTATCCAACAATCTCCCACTTGGCACATAGCCAGTCACTCGAGTGTCTAACACCCGAACTATGTAAGGTTCGCTCAAATTGCTGAGAAAAGGTTTTCATCAGCGGATTTGCATGATTATCATCCGATGCGATTTATACGATCATCACATCGCCACGATGTATGATCCGAACGAATCAGATGAATATGAATATAGAAGTATATATGGATCGTCGATGAGACCTTTAATTCCTTAGCCTGTGCTGACGCCTAGCTCAGTAGCTAACAGAACTATATCTAATCTAATTAGATTTATTTTTTTGATCCAAATGGCTTCTATTTCTGCCTCAGCTGCAGCAATAATCCGCATTTGTTGTTTATTCGGCAACAGTTATCTTGCTTGGAAGATTTCCAGCTCATTGTCCCGTTATTCAAACTTTATAGTACCGTAGTATTTAATTGTTTGGAAACTTGCAGCGGTGATCCCAGTCACTTCAAGTTCTCCTTCTCCATAGTTTATGACAGCATCTTTAGTTCTCTGAGATACTAACAGATGTTCTTAACTTCAATCCAGTGACTATCACTTGGATTGTCCTGTTTGTGACTCCATATGCTCAAAGCGTATGAGACACCATATTAAGTACATTTAAATGTATAATTTCCAGAGAGTGTTAACAACTCCAAATCTATCCCAGTAGATATTTATTCCTTGAATAAAGGTTGTTACTCCCCAGAATTCTACGGAGAATTTCTATTGAAAGAATATCTATGAAAGCCAAGCTTTCACCAATTGCTATATGGGAATTAACTGTCAGTGCGCTCTCCCACTAACCTCCTTATATACACAAGAATTATTTCGTTTTGAGTCAAATCATGAACCATTATGATTATTTCAAAACGTCAGTTCCAAGAACCTTATGCTTGCTTCAATCCAAACATGGATCGAATAACCCGCAAACCTCGTTTGTTGGTTATACAAAATCGTCAGGATGTTTAAACATCCTCCAAAAGGTTTCCTTTTCAGGAAAGCGATTTTGATCTACAACTGACACATTTCATAAATGAAATGTACAGCTTCAGCACGCATTATCCAAATGGATTTACAGTGGCAACAGGTAAAAGGTTGAACCGTTATTAACACAATGTTGATAACGATACCTTTCCGTCACAAGCCTAGCTTTGTACGTTGGTATGTTGCCATCCATGTATGTCTTCCTTGAAGACGTTTAATGTACCAATAGGCACAATGCCTTGCGGTACAACAACTAGTATCCAAAGTAGTTGTTATACATGGAATCCATTTCGGACTCATGGTACTTTGCCATAATAAGGACTCGATACCTTGTATCACTTCCTCAAAACGTAGTCGGATGGTATACCTCCATAAGATTGATATCTTTATGAGGGTTAGATCAGAAACCCATACCCTAGGTTGTTTTCTGACTCTATCCGATCTACGATGTTCTTGTGTATTCGAAGATTAATGGTATAAATTCATCCTTGATGAACCGTTTTTGTTCCATTAAGGATTTCGTGCTTCGAACAGTATTACTCCGATTTTCATCGAGTATCACTATCCTCCCACTGACCACTGCATATCGGTATTCCTCTTAGGAAAAAACCGCATGGTGAGCAACAATTATATTGTTCTCATGTGAGATTTATAAGTACTATACTTATGGTTTCCTTTAGGACAACCAACATTGGCACTTATCCAATTTGGGTTCTAGTTTGGTATCATCCAAACGTTATGCCTGGCATACCCAAATTTTCAGGAGTGTGAAACCCTGTTTCTTCCCTGTCCATATCCTATATGACATCTGTCAAACAGATTTTCATGGAACCTTATTCTAAATACGTTTTTGCACTGTTAACATATATCCTGTTGAAGGAAATGATAGCTCAGAGCGACTCATAATTTAACCTTATCTTGTCCAACAAAATTCAGTTTTTAGTTCGGACACACCGTCAAACTGACGTGTCTCGGGAGGAGTCCTCATCTGAAAGAATACCATACTCTTTCATGTATGTATGAAACTTAATGCTTAAGTATTTTCATTACAGTCTTACCGTGACGGTATAATACTATAGCCGATCTGTTTGTTTACTTCGTGTCGAAACTCTAAAAGTTTCTGATTTGTGTTCTTCAAAAGAAACACATAACCATAACGTGATGCCACATCCACTAAGGTCACGAAATATTCATGTTCACATCTAGCCTAGCTAGATATGGGCCCATTATCTTCACAATGAATAGGGCTAACAGATCGGTGGCTTTTTCACTATTACCAAGTAAATAGTGTTTTAGGTGATTTACCTAATAAACTAGAGTCGTAGACTTTATTTGATTAGTCAAAACAGTCCTAGTACCCACTCTTCAAAAGTGTGGATATACGAGTCTTATTTAATTGTGTCCCAGACGACAATGCCACAAATAAGTCTCTATTGATCAAATCAATTTGAGCTATTTATTTGTCATTTTATATGTTTGAGATTTTAATTATATTCAAAATATAAATACTGTTTCTCACATCTAATGTGTTTATCTCAGTATCATCTTTATATAATGAAACACTTTAGTGTTCTAGAATATAAAGGTTTATCCGCAACGGATTAAACACGATATAGAGATATAATTTTAGTCCTACTAGTTACATATAACAGTTCCTAATTTAAGTACACACCCGAAGGGTAGTTCCTAAACTTAGGTATCTACAGTCGAAACAGCGACTTTTTCCCGTTTCCGATTCAGCGCGAAGTCAATCTCAGCTTGCGTCAGTACAGATATCCAGCTCATAGCGATGCATTTGAACATCAATACATATATTTTATGTACCACACTGAGTATTTAAAATCTAATTTTAATACTAGTAGTGAACATAACTTTGACAAATAATTTTTTTTAAAGTCAGAGCCTCGCCCTTTCTTTAATTCCTTCGTGTCTGCCATATCCAAACGACAGTCACTTTGGGATATGTCATTTATCTTCCCAGAAGATCATAATGATTTTGCCTTTGCCCTTTCCAATATTTCAGAAGCCTCTGGCCAAGCCTTGGGTTTCTAGAATATTGAAGTAAGGTGCGCCTTGCGCTACTAGCTTAATTGCAAAGTTTGACTTTATCTCCTGAGATTAGTCATTTATTCTCCAAGAATTATTAATTGCAATTTTAATACTTCTTAAATCTAAACATAGATTTATGTCAAGTATATGAATTAAGCACTAAAGTCATCATCACATAAGTCTTCCAAAGATTATGCTCTACTTATTTGCTTGATTCTGGGCTTAGGCATAATAGGTTATTTTATCAAATAGAATAACTTATTATTTATTTCCAGGACTATCCTGAAATTTAATTCCCAATTTGAAAATTAAACCATTTAAATATTTTAATCCAAGATTATATTTAAATGTCCAATCTTTCAATTTTATCTTGATTCTAATAGTCCAACTATTTAATCAACGATATGTGGTACTATATATTATAATGATTATAATAGTCCAACTATATAATCAAATATAGTCTAAATTAATTAACCTCAATTACATTGATTACTATAGTCTAACTATAAAATCAACTGTAAATTGAAATCAATTAATTCAAATATATTGATTACTATAATCCAATTATATAATCAAATATAATACAGTCCAACTGTTAATTAAAAAAAACAACAATTTAAATATTAGTCCAACTAACATTTAATATTACGACGAATGATATTTGTTTGAGCGCGTATGGCGAGTAATTGAACGAATATTGCAAATTCAATTCTTGCCTCCCACTATTTTTCGGCAAGTCTCTAACCCTCTGTCGAGTACTCGGGAAACGTGTTTCCTAGTGGGCTATGATCCCGTTAAATATCACACAATCTTGACTTTGGCCAACAAATTGTATGATAATTAACTAGGTAGATCTCGAAGATCAATTGGATATCATCCAACTCCTAGATCCAGTAGGTGGACATCCAAGTCCGAAACATATATCTCATATATGCCTATATATCCAATATATACCCTAACCTTTTTCCTCTGAATCAACTAGGCCTTGGCTTTGGCACACAACAAACCTAATGATCCCAGTCAAGCGCGGACCCATTGACCATGGAAGCTTCGTAATCAATGTCGATGGACAAGAAGTGGTCTTGACTTTGGCCAACAAACCACAACTTGGACAAGACACCAATATGGAACAAAGCTTCGTGATTCAAAACATATCTTCGACGGACAGGGGCTTGACTTTGGCCAACAACCCATGCCAATCTCGGATCTTGAGTAAGAATCACTCAATGGAAGGAAAAACGCATGATATTTGTTGAGGGTTTTTCGCGTGCAAATTGGCTACCAATTTAATTATCTTTGTTAAGGTCTCATCATCATACACCCTTAAACATGCATTCTAAATACATAATAAAGCGAGTATGAAATAAAATAATAATGATATGCGGATGGATACTTTACATTGATCCTAGATCAAATCTCTCCCTTTCTCACTCAAGCTAGACACTTGTACTACTTCTACCATTACACTACACTTCTAAAGAAACCTCATTTACATTGAGGGGAATAGGTGAGAAGAGAATACAAAGAGAATAAAGGTGATAAGGCTGGACACGAAGGTCCAATTTAATAAATCGAATTTTATTACAACAATTCTAAAATTGCCCACCCACTCTAATATCCATCCGATATACATTATTCATTCATCAACCACGTATTCACACATAAGCATGCTATCAATCAATCTAATCAAATTAATTAATCTGATAATTATGTGATCATCCAATGTTCAAACAACGATTTGATTTTGCTCGAGTCAAACTCGTTTTTGCGAATAGTACTCAAAGTACGAATTCTTGAATTAAAATAAACTACATCATTAAATCCAATTTAACAAGTATTTAATACTACTTCATTTATTTAATTCCAAATTAAATATTACACTTTATTAATAAACCTTTAACGACTTAAATTCCAAATTTAATCGTACGCGTCTCAAAGACCGATTAACGTCCAACGTCAATTCAATTAAAGTCCAATGGGCTTTTAATTGATTTCTTAAGGCGTGGACTTTTGGTCAACTCGGGTCAAACCGATAACCAAAGTCCAATCCGGGATTTACCCCATAAGCCCATAAATCAATCTTGGCCCATTAGGCCCAATTGAACTTTAAAGTTCATTAGTCGCATTTGGGCTTTATGGTTAAGGTTTTGGGCCCAATTGGATCCAATCCACTTGGCCTAAACCAAACTTGATAAAACAAGCCCAATAGGCCCAAATACAACATTAGAAGACCCAATCCAATTTAAGCCTAAATAATTAAATTACCAAATTCCAAATTCGCAATTTAATTACCTAAAGTGTATATCATGATTAATTACCCAAATCAATATTTCCAAAACATGAAATTAGTCCAATTAATCATGTTCATCATCATCATCACATGTCCAACACATTAATGAAAATCAAACCCATATTACATGCTTCTTTAGTCTCGGCCAAGGAAGGTTATTTTGTCCGATTTGAATTCAATCTGATTAATTACACAATCGACAACGTATTAACTTCCCTAATGATTTCATACACATCCAATGTCATAAAATCAAAATCCAAGACATTCAAGGGCATACACCAATTCGCCCAAGGGGAAAAATTAGGGATTTATGTTCAATTCAAAATTCAATCCAATTGACCTTAAATTAACATCATCCTAAATGATTCTAATTCATCTAATGAATCAAAATCAAAAAATTCCAAGAATTAAAAATTCCCTTTAAATTCGGCCAACATCAATATTTTGGGGAAAATTATTCCAAATTAATTTTCAACAAATTGGTCCAACCAAAATGCAATTAGACATGTTATAAGTATACTCAAACAATCAATTTATTCAAATCATGCTCAAACCAAATTTACCCAAATTTTAAGCCCTATATTTTTCATGCTTGAACCTAAGGCTCTTGATGCCATTGTTAGGTTTATTCTAGGTCCCAAGATCAAACAAGCAATGAAAATCATGTGTGAACACATCAATGGAGGTAGCGGAATACTCACATCGATCGGTTGAGAGACGCGGCAAGCAACAAAATTTCAAAAACCTCACTGCATTGGGCGTGGACTGCTCACTGGTTGTGCAGTTCACTGCCTTCCGTCTTCTGTTTTTGAGCTGCGAAACGGAGCTCCAAGCTTCGTCGAACGGATCCCGGCTCATTGGTGAACCTCCCTACCACCTTCGCAAGTCTCGTAAGTATGCTAGCACTTGGATTTTCACCATGAACATCCACTCTTTGCTTCCCACTGCTCACGTTTTTGGAAGAAACCAGTGAGCTGTTTTTGGAGCCCCTTGGGCGTGAGATAAGAGAAGTAAGAGAGAAAGAGAATTGTGTTGAATTGAATTGAAAAGTGTATCTAATACACTTATATATTTTTCCAAAAAATAATAATTTGATTTACCAATTATTTGACATATAAAAGTCAAATACAAAAGCAAATCAAACTTTCCAACAACCATCAACTATTCCAACAACTACCATCACTCAAAGTGACTAGTTGTCTTTTCAATCAATCAATCAATCACATCAATCAATCACATCACTCAAAGTGACATTTGATTTGACGCTTGATGTGACGAATGATTTGACGCTTGATGTGACATGCGTTGCCGCACTCGAATTCAAAATACGAATGCGCTCGCAATCACACTCGGGCTCGGGTTCGTTAATTCCAAATTAACGATTTTTCCGTCGCGTCGTAATTAAATGATTACGCCTAGCGAATTCACTATTCACGTCGCTAATGAATTAATTCTAAATTAATTCGTTCGCCCGAATTAAAATCTAATTTTAATTCCGCGTCGAAATCTAATTTCGTTTAATATATTGAATATATTAATTTACCGATTAATTCCAAATTAATCGTTATCTCTCTCTAGACGATATTTTATCCTAGATAAAATATCTCCGTAATTAATCCTAGATTAATTTTCTCTCTCTTCTATATAATCCCAGATTATTTAAGAGTGCGAGTTATGCGTCATCGGTGGATTATCGGGAAGCGACCCATGAGATCCCCGGATATATTGGCAGTAAATACGGTCATCGGAGTATCTGAATCACGCACGTACCAAGTACTACGTTCTACCGATTTACGAGACAAGGTCGGCTCCTAGCAAAGCACGATGTCTACCAAAATCTCCGGTCATATTCATCTAAGAATATTAAGATCTATATCAAGCGTAGTATACCAAGTATTGCGTATGTCGGTCCAGTATCGGATAGTCACGTGCTAGGGCTGGGGCTGGATAAGTGTCTACCCCGTCTGAAGCACATGTCGGATGTCTGGTAACTAGTCTCTATAATCGGATATTCATGACCTAGTCATAATATCACGATTGGATGCGCATCACTTAAGAGCACTAATACCGTATCCTGCGTGACATCATCTCCACTATGACTGGAGTGATACTTCCGTCTTGACATCACACCCAACACTCTACGATTCTCAATATACCCAGTATTGGCGTACACAGAACCGGTTAGAGTCCTAGACGACCTCAACCAAAGTATATTGATTGTCGTAAGCATTAGCGATGCAAGTCTCAGGTTAAGACCAAATACACCTACCCTGATGTCGGACTCCCATAGACACATAGTCATAATACCAATGGGATTCCGAGGGGTCTATCCAGAGCGAAGCTGTTTCCCGTACCATCGGTGAAACACAACCTCCTATCGCACTTGCATAAGTATCCAATACTTAAATATATGAGAACTATGTCGTTGTGCCCTCACAACGCGCACAAGTGCAATACTAGCCTATTCCGCATTATCGATGTCCTGTCTCGATAATACTCCGGCTAGGGATGTTTAATGATTTATCCTACGTGGACTGATACTGTCTCATATCATTCTCCGTCCAGGAACAAATCATAGGGACCTCTCATCATTTATACATCTAAGGTGATCTAATCACAAATGATAAGAGTGCAATCTCCTTTGTCACATTTTTATTTTGTACAACAACACCATGATCTGTACAAATAGTGACGCTATGGGTCATATTATCCAACACGAAACCCTTCTTCTTCTTCCCTTTCTTCTTCTTTCCCTTTGGCCAGGCCTGGGAAGAAGCGGAAAGATAAGTAGGTCTTGGAGGGCGAGTCGGAACTCCCTTCTTAAGGTCCTCCTCCGCCGTGAGCAACATCCTATGTAACTCATGGTAGGTACAGATAGTCCCGTTCATGTTGAAATACATCACGAACTGGCGATATGAAGCTGGGAGTGAACCAAGAATGACACTCCTACCGAGAATGTCATTCAGAATGAGATTATGTTGCCTCAGTTGATCGATCGAATCGATCATCTGAAGAACATGTGAGCTAACAGCTTACCCCTCATCCAATCGCGCATGGAACAATTCCATTGCGACCTTATGAACAATTACTTGTTCTTGGTTCTCAAACGATTGTCTCAATCGCGTCATCATACTATACGTATCTAACATGCCATAGTATTGTTTCTTGAGTCCCGGAGACAGTGAACTAACGATGTATGATTTAACTCTTAAATCATCATTCTTCCAAGTTTCAAAAACTTGGTGTTCCTCCTCCGTAGTATCCGCACCAACAGCAAGGGGCAATGGACCCTCAAGAACATATCCCAATTTATCATAATCGAGGACAATCCTGAAATTCAAGTCTCAGTCAGCGAAGTTCTCAGCGCCTTTTAGTTTGTTCGCATTAAGCATACGCGCAAATTGATTTGTGGATGTTGCCGCCATCGCAAATCTATCATATAGATCACGAAAAATGGTTAGCGGAAAATAAACAGTTTCAAATAATATTAAAAGCATAAACTAGATCATGGATTTTTAATCTAAAAATGCCCCTCCCACTAAATCATGCAATACTGTAATCCCCAAACAGAATAGAAAGATTTAATAATTAAATTAAATAAAAATAGTGAAAAGTGGATCCCTTGAATATATTTCAGCTCACAGCAGAGGCACGGTCTCGCCTACGTATATTCATCAGGTAGACAACTCATTTGTCAATCACTCACTAATGACTCCTGAGTTTCCGGTCCTGGTCGTTTCTCGTTGTCGCTGCTAAGGCAGGCCCACAAGGAGACGTACCAAGGTTAAACTCGTCAATGATAAACTCAAGTTACTTGCGCAACCTGATAGCTAGGGCACGTTCAGGATTCCGTTTTTGCTTGAATTTATCTAGTATCTGATATACATCCGGTATAAATAAATCTCTATCGGCTACACCGTCACAGCAGAGGCACGGTCTCGGATGTATTCACGGAGAAATATTTATAAACCGTATTGACAAAACGGACCACATAACATGCATCAAATACATAATTACATTAAAACCTTATTAATTAGGGATTTTCCGCTAAGTGTCATACACCCTAAATCTAATCAAATTAGATTATAACATGCATGTATAAGTTAAGAAAACATGATTAAACATTGAATCAAACAAGCTAATCATTTTACGGGGCCTAGAATCAGACTCGCTCTGATACCATTTTGTAGGGGTTTTATTACGGATATCCGGTAACGCAGCGAAAACAGTGAAAAATCAAATTTTCCGATTTCAAAAATTTTTCTCGGATTAATTAAATAAACATATTTATTTAATTACCCAATAATTAAATTATGAAATCAAATACAATAAATCAAATTTATGTGAATTTACCGAATTGCCTTACACTTTGTATTTTGTTCATTTTAGTCCGAAATTGTTCAAATCAATTTTGGTTGATTCTAAATAATTACTAATATGAATTTAACATGTCACAAATTTCAAAACACAAATTGCAACCAAAAACCCAAAAATATTTGCCCAAGGCCGAGAGCCTCATTAGGTAGGTGCTAATGGCATTTGCACTTCCATGGTTCAAAACACATGAAGATGAAATCCAATCAACATAAGATTTCATATGTATCATATACACATCCAAATACACACATAAATGAAAATCCCCAAATTTGGAAGAGGTCTTAAACCCTTATTTTTCAATTTCTTCAAATTGGACAAATTAGACCAAATTGGTTAAATCAATTACTTCAATCATGTTTCTTCCATCCAATTCAAGTCTCAACACAATGAAATAACTATATATCAAATCTAGGTCATTTAAGAGTGGGTCAACAACTCTAGATTAGCAACAAAGTTCTAAAACCATGAAAAGAATGCTTATAACTACACTAGTTACATTCTTTCAACTTTATACATGCTCAACACTTTCATCAAACATCCATTCAAAAAAAACACAAAGAATAAAGAAAAGAATAACATGAGAACATCATAGCATGAAGATTAGAACACAAGGAACATTTTCCTCTCTAATAGTAAGTTGAAGAAACTTACTAAAATTCCAAGTTTTCTTTGTTTTCTTTCAACTTTCTCTCAAGCTTCCTTTGTTTTCTTCAATGGAGTTTTGTGTAAAGTGTATTAGGTTATTTACCAAATGAAAAACAAAACAATATATACTTGCTACAAAATTCACCTTGGCCGAATTTGGCTAAGGAAATTAGCAAAAAATTTGTTTTAATTTCATTTCAATTTCAAGTTGCCAACTTTTTAAAATATCATTACACAACAAAGTCAACAATGGCAACTTAGCCATTAAAACAAAGGCCTAAATCTTAAGATATTTATATTTTAATTAATTTAATCATTTAACAGTTAATTAATTAATTAATTAATTAAATATAAATATATTAATATATGTATTATATTTACATTAAATATTAAATACATATATACATTTATGATATTAGTCAAATATCTCAATTTGACTATTAATTAATGTGTATTTAAATTAATCAAGTATTAAATGTAAATAAATAAAAATTAAGGAAATGACTATCGGGTCCCTAAACATGTATTTTGCGTTTAACCTTTAAATGACTTTATAAATAATCAATATTATTTATAAATGTTGCTCTAGTGCTCTACGAGTATATTTCATTATTGAGACTCTCTAGATTCAGGCATATCTGTCACGAAATCCAATTTCGTGTCCATAATTTATCCACCCGTAAATTATGACGATCACGGATAAACTCGCTGAATCATACAGGTCGAGGTCATGGCAAATGTATAAATCATCTGTCACATGTATCCGGATATATCCCAGAGATATAGATGTAAACGTCAAATCTCTATGGGGATTATCCAGTCGACTATTCTATGAGTAATCTCAAAAAGAACATTTAGAACTTACTTCTAAATTGTACCACGGGCCCATGGATTTTATCTGATTGCTAATCATATGGACTACCTATTCTCTGTTACACAGAACTGACGGATCCTATCTTGATACGCACATGACACCCTGAGGATCTATCTACACCCAACGAACATGCGGAGGTCTGATCTTAATAGATCGGTGACGTGACTGCCATCTAAGTGTAGAAGATGTCTCATGTGCCCACAGTGGCATCTCAAGTCTAAGAATCACAAGTGCTACTCAACCCGACAAGATTCTTATTGACGTTGGTGTATCATCCATTAAGAATCTTCGGTGAGTCGTTCAGTGTATATCCGCTATAAACACATACACGTCTATACTAGTCTCCAAGACTTATGGTTCATTGAGAAACCATTGGAATCATATATTCCAGTATACGACATGTACCGGTCTCAACGGGTTTACTATATTGACCAAGTAGTGTAAACCTTGACCAGGAACTGTCTGAGAATGGAAACGTCATGATACAACTCAATATCAGTTGCAACGCTTTTGCAACTGTACCATGACTAGTCATTCTAAGGTCATTACGTCTTTACCATATTAAAAGATACATTATATTATAGAAACTGCATATATTATTCAAAATAATAATGTTTTACAGAAGTATTCATAAAGAAATACAACCGGGAATTGGCGCTGTGAGCACCAACCCCAACACTAGCACCGCGTAAGTATGGGAAACTGAGCAATAACTGTAGTATACTAAGAGGGTTTTTGGGAAACCATTTGACATGTTGAACTGAGCGCACCCGGTTTGCTATGTTGAGAGAACGATATTCTATTAGCGTTTGAAAAACATATTCATTTTCTTGTAATTGTGATAAAATAAATAATAGCCCGATAAAGTAACAAATATATCAGAATAACTAGAAACCATGTAAAAACTATCGTGGTCTTAAAATATCACATATGCTTGAGTTTTTTGTCGTGGAAATATAGCTATTCTAAAACATGTTTTCATAAATCTAAAGTTCCAACATAATCATGAACTGAAATCTTAGTCTATAAAACACATAGAGTTTGAGAACATGAAAACTATAGCATTCGCTCACAAAGCTAGTGCCTCATCCTACTGCTCATGGGTCCTACAAAACTGGACGGGATATCCGGCGTAGAATCTACAAAACGTATGTTCAAAGTATCGTTATGCTGCCTCAAAATGATGTATGCACGATTTTAATCATACTCATGAAAGATGTATATATTATACTGTCGAGAAAGCTAAAGACGTCTCTAACATCAAAGGCTGCCTCAAAATATTATCTAACTAAGCTATTAACAGTTCAATGTGAGTCGAGAAATTTCCCTTCATGGACTGACATGAAAACACACCTACGTAGCCGATATTGCCAACAACCTTAACAGGGTATCTTAACCCTCTTAACTTGAAAACGCATAAACAAGTCATGTCCAATCATCTAGCATCTTTTCACCAACACCTAGCAACTTTATCAATACCATCGACTATCATCATTTAAGGCAATACTCACCGCCACAACATCGCCACTCATAGACAAAACTAACAACCACCGCATCACTACAAATCCAAGATACGACATGTCTAATAACACACTAAAATGGGGGTTTGCGGAAAAACATCATAAATTAAAGTCATAACCCAGCTTACAAATACAAGATTCATGACAATAACTTCAATCTAGCATGCTCAACACTCACACATCATCTGCTAGTTAAACCTTAATCTAACACACTCATGTATCATGCACTTAAAGTTGACTTACTTATGCACAAAATCATGGTAACCATCCTTAATCTTGCTATGCCCATACTCAAATCAACCCATTCATTTGCCCTGGCTGTGGTTTTGGAATCAGAACCGCAAAATTACTTAATAAAATTAAGTAATTGATTTAAATTAGGTTTAATTTGGAATAAAATTAAATTAAAAGGGCTTGAGCTTAATTATTTTAAAGAAAATTAAGCCGTGTACATATCCTCTGGGGTATGTTAACCTTTTTGTTTTTTGAAAGAAAATTGATTTAAATCTTCATGCTCAACTATTACTGAATTCTGATTTGCAATTGATATTTTCGTAATTTATAATTAATAAATTAATAATAAGAAATTTAGATAGTATTTGAGAATTAAAAATAATAATAGAGAGTAATTGAGAATTTGAGAAGAAATTGAGAGAATAGAATTGCAAATAAAAATTGAGAGAATAGAAGAAAATTTTTGTTAGAGAGAATTAAGCCATTAAGGTGAAATATAGACAAAATTAAAAAATTTAATAATACAAAAAAAAAAAAAACAAAACTTGGCGGTTCCAAACGGAATTATCGATTCAATTTCAGATCGGTGGTTCCCAGTTCCATTTTTAATGAACCGGACCCAAAACTGATGGTTTCTAATACCGAAGGTTCCCAGCGGTTCCGGTTCGGAATCGAATCGTGGTCAAGCCTACCATTCATGCTACATGGTCATGAATCATGCCTAAATCCCATGGATTAGAATGAATAACCTAAGAAATCGCACTTGAAGTGTATACAAATTATTTGGTAAAGATGTGAGACTTACCTTGATATAATTGCTCAAGAGATTACAAGAAGAATCTTCAAATTTTGTGGCTAATCTAGAGAGAAAATGGATGCTTAGGTCATTGGTAGGGTGAGGGAAAGAGTAAAAGGGGATAAAATAGCCCTAGCCACTCATTTAGGCCTTAAATAGAAGCTCTAAGATTTTATTTTTTATGTCTGTGTTCGCATGTGAAGTTGCTGATGCTTTGCGTTCGAACGTATAGACGAACACGACTTGAATACGAGCATGCTGGATGACCTCTTTCGAACACGTGGACGAATGTGACTCGAGTGATCATACTAGATGACCTCGTTTGACCTCTTGGATGAATGTGACACGAATACGGGCATTCGAATGCGAGGATGAAGATGTCATGAATGTCAATCTTGAAATATTGGTTGACTAATAACAACTCAATTGAACTAGGTCAACACATAACCCAACAACCATAAAGAACACGTCATGATAATTCAGGGTGTTACATTCTCCCCCATTCAATATGATTCGTCAACGAATCCAAACTTAAATTAAGATTATGAAAATACCTTGATCTGAGAAGAGATGAGGATATTGCTGCCTTATAACATCTTCAGGCTCGCACGTAACTTCTTAAGCTCCTAAAAGCTCTTCTACATGAACTTGACCATAAAAATTTGACATTCTTCTGGTCCAACTTGGTCAATGGCAAAAAAATCTGGGAGAAGTTTTCTATGAACCTACAGTAGTAATACCTGCTAATCCTGAAATACTTTTGATTCCTGTAACACTCGTAGGTCTGGGCTAATTCTGAACTGTTTTGAATTTCTTGGGATCAACTGAAATCCCACTTCTTGATACAACTTGACCTAGAAATGTCACTTCTGAAAGCCAAAATTCATACTTGGAGAATTTGGCATAGAGCTTTAGACCCCTCAAAATTTGCAAAACGGTACGAAATTGTTTCACATGTTCTTATGCGTTGGGGGAGTAAATCAAGAAGTCATCAATAAAAACAATGACAAATTAATCTAAAAAGGGATTGAACACTCGATTCATGAGATCCATCAGTGCTGAAGCGACATCACTAAGAACTCATGGTGCCCATAACGCAAATGAAAAGTCATCTTGAAAAAATCCGAGTCTCAAATCCTGAGCTGTTGATTCCCTGACCTGAGATCTATCTTAAAAAAGTAATGGACTCCCTAAAGCTGATCGAATAAATCGTCAATCATAATTAGAGGGTACTTGTTCTAAATTATAACTTTATTGATAATCAATGCACAGCCTAAATGTCTCATCCTTTGTTTTGACAAATAATATAGGAGCACCCTAAGATGAAGTGCTTGGGCTTATGAAACCCTTGTCAAGAAGATCCTGCAACTTCACCTTAAGCTCTTTAACTTCTGCTGGGGCCATGCGATACAGAGGAATTGAGATAAGCTGAGTCTCTGGCAATAGGTCAATGCAAAACTCTATCACCTTGTATAGAGCGATTCCGGGTAATTCCTTTAGGAAGACATCTGGATAATCTCTGACTATCGGAACTTGGTCAATGCTGACTTTGCTACCGATGCGCAACACATAGATAAGATTATCGGAAATTTCGCTATTGTTCCTCTAATAAACTGTCTTGTTAAGTACATGGAACTTAATAATCCTCTCTCTGCAATCCACTGCAACGTAACACATGGTAAGAATTGATGATTAATGTACCTACAACCACATCATTGAATGCTTGAAGCATAAACTCTAGCCTGCCCCTTGCCTACTGAAGTCTGACCTCTACCTGCTGATTTATGACCTCGATCACCATACCCTTGACTTACAGGGGTCGTGTTGATGTTATTGCCAATGTTGTCTGCTCAGGATTAAGGGGAATTGAGGGATATGGACAATCTTTAACTAGGTGATCTGGCTGACCACATGTGAAGAAGCCGCGTATTCCTCTCTTACATGGTCAATGATGCATTTTCCTAATGGGTACTCATACTGGAATGATGGTGTTGAAGAGGTTGCTTGAGATATAATGTCTAGCCTTGGCTTCTGACTTGTCCCATACTTGCAGGCACATCCCTTTTAGTGGGGACATTCTGTATGTGGGCATGCTCCTAGCCTTACTATATTCGCTTGACGAAAATTTCCTGAATATCTATGTCTTGCTCTTCTTTCTGGATTCCCTCTAAGCTTGACTTTCCCTTACCCTAATTTCCAATTACATGGCAACATCCAACACATCAGCATATATGGTCAAATCTGTTAGCTGTATTGATCTATAAAGATAATCTTTTAGCCCATTGAAAAACCATTCCACCTTCATTCTCTCTATATTTATTAAATATGGAGCATAACGGGAAAGTCGCGTGAAACCTATGTCATATTCTGCAACAATCATTTTCTCCATTTGCTCGAGTGCTCAAATTCTCGGGCCCTAGTATCATGAACACCTTAGGAAAGAAATGAACCAGGAAGGCCTTGTCGAACTTCGTCCAAGCCAATGATGGGTCTTAAGCACCCCCTATTGACGTGGGAGGTAAACCACTCGTAGGCAACATCTCTCGGCTGGAAACTCACAAGCTCAACTAATCTTATTAGTGTACAACCCAATGCTACACAAATCCTATGGAAATCCTCAATAAACAACCTCGGATCAATGTAATAATTTGTAGGGCTGAGCATCGGTTCAGTTTCTACCTGGAACCGGTTGGAACCGAATCGGTTTTCTGGATTTGAAATCAGAACTGGTTGGAATCGGTCCGATTCCGATTCCAAAATGGAAGAACCGAACTTAAACGGTCCGGATCCGGTTCTGTCATGGACGGAACCGGAATCGGACCATTGAACCTGTTTCTGAAATCGAATTTAGATTCGGTTCTGGAACCGAATTTAGAACCAAATTAATACCTGATTTACTAACTGATTTAATAGCCAAATTATAAAACGACGTCGTTTTAATTTGGTAACACCTTCTTTTCAACTTCAAGTCTTCAACCCTAGCAAGCGTTTCCTCTTCTCTCTGGATTGAGCTCGCCAGTCGCCATCGCCAAGCGTGTTGTATGTGTTTGGATCAGTTGAAGTTAAGCTTCGTGTGTTATCCAATGATGTCATACAAGATGATGGTGTATGTGGAACATCAGGTCAGTGCACTTGTATGAATTTTGTGCATTTTTTTCATAAATTATCCTTGCATTTTCATGAATTTTTTTTTATTATTATTTTTTTTTAAGATAACCAAAATTTTCCCTAGGTTATTTCAACTTGTGCTGATTTCCTTGTTCTCGATAGAAGGAGCAATATATGTTTTGAATTTTCCTGCTTTTTAAATTGGTTTAACTTTGAGGTTTATATTGCCGCTTCTTTTTATTAATATTTCCCTTGCAGGTGTTGTATGTTATAACATTGTGGGAATGATACTTTGGCTTGTATAATGATGCTATTTGATGTATGCTAGAGTCCTTTTACCCAATATCTTGGACATAACATTACCATTAATATATAATGATTAATTACCTGCTGCATAAGCTCTAAAAGAACAATATAGTATCAAAGTTTCATACACCATACTTGTTTTTTAATCGAGAAATATAATCTTACAGTTTACTGTTAGAGAGAATCGAAAATTAGTAATTGTAATCCTGTGGAAATGGATGGAGACAATTCATTTGGACAGAGGCATTATTTTCCCAAGTGAGTGAAAGCTATATATTTCCCTTCTCATATTTATTCAAGTATTAGAAATAAGTTTGACAATATTATATAAAGAGAATAAATTAGAATCGGATAAGGATCGGATCGGAACCGAATTGGAACTGATTAATAAGGTACCATGTTTAATTGGTTAGTTCCGATTCCACTTAGTTAGGAACCGATTTATTCCGGGTAGATTCCGGTTCCATGCGGATCCGGAATCGAAATCGATTTTGATCACCTATAATAATTTGTATCGGAAAAAGTCGAAGGGTGCATCTTATGGAAATCAGGGAGCGAAATTACTATTGTCGGTCTGGATTCATCCAAGGTCTGGACGGGTGCCTGGACTTCTATAGGAAGAGGTGTTGAAGTGAAGACAGCTCATGCACCGAAAGAAGAAGTTGACAGCATGCAGTTGGCATGCAAAATGAGAAGCTGTGAAATACAGCTTGTGTTTGTGTGGCAACAAGCTGTGAAAACGTGTGAACAGTGCACACGTTTTCTAACACTATAAACTTGGTAACAGAGATTCGGTTCGGAAAGTCGGTTCCGACGAAAGTTGTCGAAAATCGATTTTGAGCACACCATCGGATTTTTCACGGCGAGACGAGCACCGTGTTATTTTTCGGCGATCAATCGGAGGTCAGACGAGGTGTCACGCGCCCTACGCGCCGTCCAGCAGGTTCTTCACGCGCTCCACGCGCACACACGCGCCGCACGCGCGTTCCAAGGAAGAAGACGACCACGTCAGCGCTGAGTCAGCGCCCGGTCAGCTGCCACGTGAGCAGGTCTGCAAAGTCATCAGCCCAGTCAGCCGGACACGTCAGCAACATAATCAGCAGACACGTGGCATCACGTCAGCATTTGCCACGTCATCTGCCACGTCAGC
>SKCR01002819.1:0-27360 GCA_019454045.1 Zanthoxylum bungeanum | reverse complement strand
CCATCGCGTTCCAACAACTGCTTTTCATATCTACATATGATGACACACATCTTCACTAAATGATTCATTAATCGGTTTCCGATGTAAAGATATAAAGTAAAAAAAAAAAAAATATATATCCTTTTATTTCCTAAACTAGCCCCTATATTATAATTGTAGGTCTGTCAACTATGGGTGGTAATTGAGATGTCATTTCCTATCCTGATTATGAATTAAAATGAAAAAATCATTCTTGAATTCTATCGAAATTTTTAAATTTCAAGATTCAAGATTTTTTCGAACCTAACTCATTTTGGTAGAGTGTAGACCCCATCAACCTCCTCCTCCATAATAACTTCAAATTTTCAATTGATTTCACAAGCACGATGTTGACTCTTGTTGATTACTTAACTTGGAAGTTAAGATGCAGTGATGGAGGTAGGGTTTTATTTTAGAGATAGTTAATTTTTTTTTTTCAGGATAAATATTTTATTATTATTTTTTCTTGACACTGTATTTGAATATGGACTAGGGGTGTTCGCGGTACGGTTCGGGGCGGTTTTTTCGTTTTTTACTTCAAACCGCGCGGGTTGGCGGTTTGGGAAATTAGAAAACGAAACCGCAAATTTGATAAGGAAAACCGCGGCGGTTTGGGTTGGCGGTTTAGCGGTTTGGGCGGTTCGGGTCGGCGGTTTGAATTATAAATTTTTAAAGAAAATTTTTATGTGTTTTCACATTATAATTGAAGAAAAAATTACACAATTTTCATTTATTCATTACATATTGTTATATGATCGTTAAATATCTTAATTTTCATAGTTAAAGAAGAAGAAAAATATAAAATAATATTTAATTTGAACGTGGGTCGGCGGTTTAGGCGGTTCGGGTCGCGGTTCGAGTCAAAATTTGCGGTTTGTGCGGTTCGCGGTTTGACATGGGTCAAAACCGCACACCGACCCGAAATTTGCGGTTCGATTTGGTGCGGTTCAAAATCATTTTTAATATTTTTTCAAACCGCGCGGTTCGGTTTAGTTCAATACGGTTCGGTGCGGTTCGCGGTTGACCCAAAATTGTGTTCACCCCTAATATGGACAATCCACTCACAATGCCGCTCATAAGATAGATATTTTCGTCAAATTAAATCAAAATAAATTAAAAAACAATAACCAGCATTTGGAACACACCCAAATGACCGTCCCGACCAATATGGTTCTTCTAAGAAATTGACTTCTATTCGGTAGGGATGGCAAAAAATCTCGGGTCCGGTCCGGGATAAAAAAATCTCGGGACGGGCCCTAGAAGAAGAGGGCCAGAGTCAGGCTTAAAAAATATTATATATATATATATATAATTTTTTATTATTAAAAAATCGGGCCGGGCTTGGCTCGGGCTTAGAAAAACTTTATGGGGCTCGAGTCGGGCTTATCAAAGCCTGGGCTCGGCCCGGCCTATTGCCACTCCTATTATTTAGTGATTAACTCATTATCTTCTTTATAATACAGAGGAGGGTAATTTCGTCTAATTGTAATGACACTAAATTTTAACCACAAAGTCTGGTTTCTCAATTTAGGGATGGCAAAAAAGTCTGACTCGGGCTTAAAAATATATTATATACATATTTTATATTTATCTAATAAATATATATATATATATATATAATATATATATCAGGACCAGATTTTTCCAGATCCAAACTTAAAAAAAAAAATTCGGACTCGGACCGGGCCTATCTCGAATCTGCTTATTCGGGAAGCAGTTTTAAAAACCCCCGTATACTAGGGAGGTTGAGTTAACGTATCACCTACTTCATGACAAAGTTAAGGATAATTTCGAAATTTAATTTTTGGCCCTTATCGTCACTGTTCCGTAACGCGCATTGTGTGACAAATACTCAGGCAGGAACAGGGTTCACATCTGGACACGCACCCAGCA
Source organism: Zanthoxylum bungeanum (assembly GCA_019454045.1). Classification (NCBI taxonomy): domain Eukaryota; kingdom Viridiplantae; phylum Streptophyta; class Magnoliopsida; order Sapindales; family Rutaceae; genus Zanthoxylum; species Zanthoxylum bungeanum. The sequence continues at coordinate 25,449 of SKCR01002819.1, read as the reverse complement.
CGAAGATCATCTGCCTTGTCATGTAAGACTGACACGTGGCAAATGAGTCCTAGTCTCCTTGTCGCCCGCTTCACAAAAGCCAAAACCACCGGGCAAACGAAGCTCTCATTTAAATTTCACTTCTCTCACACCAAAGTCTGGTTCATTTTCTCCGTTCCACTCATCGGCGAGCGATCGCCGGAAAAAATAAAGCTTTTCACCGGAGGAATGGAGGCTTTAGCGGCCGATTGTTGATTGGAATTGCCTAAGCGAAAACGTCACGTTCTCGTGTCGTCGCGTATTTCGGTTACTAACCGAATTCGGAAACCCTAAGCAAAAGCAACTTTTCTTAGCAGAGTTTGGAAGTTATCCATGCTTTGTCTTGCAAATCAGAGGCAAAATAGTATCTAATTATCGCAGATTAAACGGTACTTTGTTCTAGATTATTATATAACAGTAACATTTTCTGGGATTTTGTTAAATGCTTTGGTTTTTTAGTTACTCCTGTATTTCTGCGTCGATTCGGTTTATTAAGTTTCCTTCTTTAAGCGTATCACATTTTGAGAAGATTAGTATATAGGAGTTTTGAGATTGGAGGATAATGATTTGATATTTTTTGGAGTTTCGGTGAACGTTGATTATGCCTTTTCCGATGAAGATCCAGCCAATTGATTCTTACTTGCTGGAAAACCGACTCGGTTCGAGCCAGTAAAGCCGTGGTGAAGTCTCGACTCAAGCGGCTCTTCGAGCGCCAGTTCTTGAGAAACTCTGCAGCGGCGACGGAAAAGGTCGAGGAGCCGGTGCATGTCAACAGAACACGTCTCCAACGGCGGCGGCGGAGGTTCGGCTGCGGCTGAGTTCGAGCCGAGCTCGGTCTGCTTGGCGAAGATGGTTCAGAACTTCATTGAGGAGAACAACGAGAAGCTATCCGGTGGCGCAATCAAGTGTGGCCGCAACTGCAACGATAGCTCTGAAGACGAATTGGACTCTTATTTCAGTGACTCTAACCTCACTTCCTCTGCTGAAGCCTGCGAAATTCTCAAGGTCCCAATAAAAATTAATTTCAATCAACATTTTGTATTTTTTTTTCAATAATATAAATAAATAAACAACAAAAATGTTTTCTTTTAATCCCAAAACAGAGTTTGGTGCCATGCGCGAGTGTTAGCGAAAGGAATTTACTACTGGCGGACACGGCGAAGATTGCAGAGAAGAACAAGATCTGTAACGTAAAGACGATACTTGCAGGAAGATTGTGACTGATGGATTGCTGGCTCTCGGATACGATGCCTCTATCTGCAAATCCCGCTGGGATAAATCCTCCTCTTATCCCGCTGGTAATTTCTCGTTCTCTTTAATTTTTTAAAAAGGAAAATTCATTTTGAATTTTGTTGCCCTCTAGGGTTGTAGTATCTTGCGTAAGGCTTGTAGTCGCTTGCATAAGGCTTGAGGTTGGATGATTTGGCTTCTGAATTTTCAATATTTCATTGAATTTTGTAAATTTATAAAGAATTTATTTATTTTTTATTACAGGTGAATATGAGTACATTGACGTGGTAATTCAAGGCGAGAGATTGATAGTGGATATAGATTTTAGGTCAGAATTTGAAATAGCTCGATCAACCAAGACGTACAAATCGATCCTCCAAACCACTGCCTTATATTTTCGTTGGAAAGGTTGAGCGTCTCCAGAAGATTATTGCAATCTTATCAGAGGCAGCCAAACAGAGCCTTAAGAAGAAAGGAATGCACACTCCTCCGTGGAGAAAAGCAGAGTATATCAAGGCCAAGTGGCTATCCCCTCACGCTCGAGCTGCTACTACTGCACGCGACTCAAACGAGTCTGAGCTGTTGATGAGTCGTGGGGACAAGAACTCGGTGGATGATACTGAGTCGGTGTGTTTTTTTGTCGGAGGGTTGTGAGGAAGAGAAGAAAGTGAAGGTGTTGAAAGATTGGAAGCCACCTGAAATGAAAGCCCAAGAGTTTACAGATCGGAGCTAGGATTGTAACTGGTTTTGCTTCAGTCATTGAAGACCAATCATGAAAAAATTATGTTTTTGTTTTTTTCCTTCTTTTTCACTTTTTAGAATCAAATACGGTAAATATTGTATAAACCGTATAATCCCCTTCTGGTTTTTTACGTAAGGGTGTTCTGATTTTACAAATATTAATAAAAATTATCATAAGAATAGAAGTTTAAAAAATAATTACCTACTTAATTTCTTTCTTTTGCATTAATTTAGTTAGACTCGTGCAATCTCAAACACCGCGAGGTGAGTATTAACAATTTACAAATAATTTTTACAGGTAAAGGACGAATCTGAATTATAACTCTTTAATCTTTAGCTTGCTTTAGAAGACGATGACGGATTTATCGTTTTCTTTTTAATATTTCTCTCAAATCCATCATTCTCAACTCCATAAAATATTATAGGTTTGTTTTGTTTGAAAAAAAAAAAGAAATATTTTTAAAAATAATTGCCCTTACATGTCCAATGAAATGTTGTGTTAAGTTTTTTAATGTAATTTTTTTGTTATTAAGTAACTTTAATTTCGTGATTTTCTATTTATTGTTTTTTTTTTTATGGAGTTTTGAAGATGGAGTGTCTTGTTTATGGACATTGGGAGTGTTGGAGGTGAGTAGCTACTAGCTAGCCATTCTCGGCACCTGCAACTAGCGTCTATGTGATTGCCACTTTGTCCTAGCGATGCTGTTCGATGCTTATTTTTATGATTTTTTTCTTCAAGTCAGGAATCATCTATTTCGTTGAATTTTAACTATTTTTCCGGTTTATGATAAGTATTTCTCATTGTAATAAATCACAAAAAAAAAAAGCATTTGAAGATGAAGGCGGTAAAAGTATGCGCTAAAGTGAAAATAGGAAGAGAATCATGAGTTTTACCTGTTGTAATTAAGTTTCACACGAGAATTCGAGTACCAGCTATCGTATGGGCTAAATTTTCTCGTGTCCAATAGATGATTGGTCCTGCAAATGTAGACGAAACCTTCTTAGTTAAAATATTTTCCTCTCTCCTTAACCCTCAATGATTTGTAATAAAGGTTTATTCTTGCAATTAATGATTTCATTGTTGTTCACCGAACACTTATTATTACATAATTTATTATATTTATACGATGAATGGTGTTGAGGTGTCACTTCTCGGTTGACATATGTTCCCTTGCATGATATGCACATGACATATGACATGCTCAATGACACGCTCAAAAAGTGGTCTTTTACTTCTAACTATAAGAGTATCGAAGTAATAAAATAACTCTCGTAAGTCCGGGGTCGATCCAAAGAGAATATATTTAGTAAAATAGAATGATAAGTAGAGCGAAAAGAACAAGGTTTGATTTGTGGGAAACTTTTAAGTGAAAATGCAATAATAAATGAAATGTTGGAGTTGGGAGATCCACTTTTAATATTTCTGTTGACGGCGGATTTTGGTCTCGGGGCAATACGGTAATATCACCTCCGAGGTAATCCTCATTCAATAGTGAATTTGTTTGGTTATGGGGGACCAAAAGCAAATTTAGCGAGAGACAGATAAACACACCAATCGACAAAGAGATTTAACGTGGTTCGGTGGATTTGGATCCGACCTACGTCCACGGACAAAAACAGGATGGTGCTCTTTATTACTCCAACACGCTTCTCGGGTCTCTTCTTTGTTTTTACAAATCAGAGCTTGATGGTTCTGATCCCTAATTTTTTGATGCCTTTTATACATACTTCGCCCTCCTATTTATAATAGTAAAGAAATCAGACTCCTATTTGCATAAGAAATCCTAGTTGAACTCAGTCTTCTCTTCTTGCAAGGATTCCTAGTCTGCTATTGTCTTCTCTTTTCTTATTCCTTTTCGGATTCTGACTTCATTTCCTTGTGAGAGTAGGATGATTCGTTTTATCTTAACCGCAAGAATAGAGTGTCGTCATCTTGAGCCTGTCTCGCCATCTGGTCGGTTTTCATGAGGTCGGTCATGGCAATCTTTTATGCCGAGAATGATTCTGTCGACCTGATAGTGCCCGGTTATCCGATCTCAAGTGGTCGGTCACCTATCATCAAGTGTTCGGTCTTTTACTGTATAGTGGCCGGGTCGGCTTTGATGATCTCAACCAGTCAGGGAATTACCCTTCTGTCCTCGTCGTGCTGCCTTAAATATCATAGTGCCTGAAAACACCATCAACATCTGTCCCCTAGTTCTCGGTTCCAACAAGTGTGCAAGTTGGTGCCGGGAACTATATAAAGATGGTGTGCTGATTTGCTCTGTTGGAGGTCGGTCCAGTGTTGAGAAATGTTTTGTCGCCTCTTTTCAAGCGCTTTGTCTTGAGACACGCAACAGTCACGTCCGTTTAAATGCCTATCAAATCATCTTTAGGGTTTCTTCTAATTTCGACACTTGTCGAACATCCGTCATGTTCCCGCCAAAAAAGAAAACGAATCGACCGTGTAGAGGCGTTTTTACAGTGTGCTGATCTCAACCGTCTGTTTAAATTTGGCAGACCCTCTTTGCAGTCGACACTTGGCGTTCATTCCGGGTTCCTTCTGTTGATCCAAAGGTCACGAGCCCCTGGTCATGACTATAAGAAGACGAGGCTTTCACTGTTCCATCTTTTTTGGCAATTTCTCCTTGTTTCCTTCCTGAAAACGTCTCCTGTTAATCGCTCAATTCAGTGTTCTCGGAGTTCAACCGCGGGCTTTTTTCTCTGCTGCGAACATAAGGAACGGGCAAACCGTACTGCATAACCTCCAGATTTTCTAAGAAAAACAAGTAAGTCTTCTGAACGACCTCTTCCTTTCTTTCTGTTGTGAATCATGTTTCTTTTGTTGAATGTTGCTAGGGATGACTTAAGGTTTTGTTGGATTTTGCTTTAGGGCACTTTTTAGAACCCACCCGTTTTAGAAAACCTGAGTAGTTTCTTAGTTATAGACTGACTTCCCCTTCCTTTTTTTTTTTTTTGGATGTCAGGGATGTCTGACAGCAATTCCTCCCCTGAAAAGCCTGCTAAACCTCAACTCCCCCTGCTGAGGAGCTTTCCTCGGGCTCGGGGGCACCTAGTGTAGAAGACCTTGACACTACCCCTACTCCTTCTGAGATCGAACAAGATTCCTACCATCAGAGGGTTCCTCGGAAAGATCCAGAGGCCGGTGAACTCGGCTCGTCGGCTCTGGATATGAACCGTCCCTCCAAAATAACTGAGGACGACCTCGCCCTTCTTCGACTGCGATATAACATTCCGATAGATATTGCCCTTGAAGTTCCTGGCTTGATGGATCGCCAGTCAACCTGATGAGGGCTCGGTGGCGCTTCTTCCTGCTTTTTTCGAGTGTGGGCTGCGGCTGCCGGTTCAACCTTACTTTGCTTGGATGCTGGCCGAGATGGAGATTCCTCCTTGTCAATTGAGTCTGAACAGTTGGAGGATTTTGGCGGGTTGTATGTAGCTTGGCATCGAGCAGGACTCGGCGAGCCTTCTCTCGAAGAGGTGAAGAGGTTATACCGGTTGAAGGCTAATCCTAGGTCGTACCACAGATGGTATTACCTTTCAGCTTATGACAGCTCGTCAAATGTCGTCAAGAAACTCCCTGACTCCAATAAGAATTTTAAAGACTTCTGGTTCTGGGCCACTGGGGATTGGGGACGGTCCCTAAGGTCGGATGAAGGGGAGTTCTTGGTACCGGATATCTTCAGGGCGGGAGGTTAGGAGATCAACTTTTAGCTTTCCTTAGTTTTTTTTTTTTTTTTTTTTTGGGCTCTTACCCCTTATTTTCTGTTCCTCCTAGCCTGTTGGAGGGATGCTCCCAAGGTTTCCCATCGGGTCCGGCAACGGGTAGTCTGGGTTCGTCGGTATGCTGCCCACTGGAGGGAGTTGGTTAATGATGCGGCATTTGTTGTGTCGGGCCTTACTCGGGCCGTCCCTTCGGAGGTCTCGGGTCGGATAGGTAGATGTTTGCTGACTGTTTTAGTTTGACTTCCCTGTTTGTTTTATAGTGTTTGATGTCTTTGTTATATGCTCGGGTCCTGATTTCCTTCTCCCTTTTTTTTTGTAGGCATGTCAAAGAGGCCGAAGTTTCTTGAGAAGTTGGCTGGTACTATGAAGAAGGCCGGTCATGCGGAAACGGGAACTTCCCGGGCACAGCCTGAATCTGCTGAGGCTGGGAGGGTGTCTCAGGGGAAAGTTCAGCCGGCTGCTCGGGGTCTATCTTCTCCTGGTGTGCAGTCATCGGGGTCTGCTCGTCTCATCAGTCCGCCGAAGCCTTTTAGGAAAATGAGGCGTCAATTTGGGGCCGAGGAGGCCGAGTTGGGGGGAGAGGAGGAGGAGCCTGTCCCGGGCAAGAAGAAAGATGTCCGTCGGGGGAAAAAATCTTCCGAGGGCTCTACTAAGAAGCAGAAAGGTTCCGTGATCCTCGGGGTGGATGACTTGGGAGAAGGCATTCGGGAGGCTACTTCCCATTTAGTGCTGGCTTTTAACGAATTGGCCGAGGTGATTCCCCCGGGGGAGGTTTCGAGATATGAGGATATCTCTCCCGAAGCTGTAGTGACCGAGATGAGCTCTCAAATGGAAAAGGTAGTTTTATTCTTCTTTTTTCTGATTTCGGTTCTCGGTTTTCTTCATCTCATATCTTGACTTTCTTTGTTTTCGTGCAGGCTACTTACCTCATGGCCAAGAATAAGGACCTCCTTATGAGTTTATTGTCCGAAGGCGGTCAAGCCCAGAGACTTCAGAATCGCCTTACAGAAGTGGAAGCTAAACTGGCTGATCGGGAGGAGGTGATAAAGAACCTTGAGTCGACCGCAATTGAGAACTTCAAAACAAACAAAGCTCTTAAGGCTGCTGCCGGGTTGGAGCGAAAACTTGCCGACACTGCCCGGGAGGATTTGAAGGCCGCCCAATCTGAGATTGGCGTTTTGAAGGCGAAGGTAGCCAGTGTTTGAAACCAAATTGAAGGCCAACGATGAGCAAATGGCACGGGTTCGGGATGATCTTGAGAGGAAAGAGGCCGAGCTGGAGGAGAGAGAAGCCGATCTTGAGACCGAGAAGGAGGCCATCCGCCTTGAGGGGGTTGGTGACTGTGCCGAACTGATACCGATGGTGCTGCCAAGTCTGAATATGGATCCTATTTATGCAGCCATCAGCTTTTGTAAGGGGGATATTTCTGAGGAGGAGTTCCGGAAGTGGCTCCCTCCTACGACCGAGGAGGTGATGGATCCCGACCCGATTTCAGTCGTTCGTCTTCCGGGGGGCTTCCCAAGAAGGACGACCTGATGTTCCTGCCCCAGCGAGGATTGCCTTGAGATCCCTCCTCCTATCCTTGAAGCAACGGTCTCTCATGCTGTCGAAGTTGAAGCCGCAGTTCCTCCTCCCGAGGTCGAGCCGATCCTCCCGAGGTCTGAGCTGGTTGAGGAAGAAATTCCTGCCCCTGTTCGGGCTGAATGAGAAAGGGTAACCCGACCGGGGCCCTGTGTACACTTAAACTTTTTTGTAATAACAATTCAAACTGTATTTTGGCATATATGTATATATATTTATGTGTCTTTTTTATCTCATTCTCCTTTTTCTTTATGTTTCCTGTTATCCGATCAATTGAGACCCTTCAGGGGCAGCATGAGCCGAGGGGTATAACCCGACCCCGAGCTGAGTGAGACACTTGGCTCTGGGGGAATGTTACCTCCTCAATCCAAAGAAGACTGACTCGGTGGGACGTAACCCGACCCGAGCTGAGTGAAAGACTTGGCTCTGGGGGAATGTTACCTCCCCAGTCCAAAGAAACCAACTCGGTGGGACGTAACCCGACCCCGAGCTGAGTGAAAGACTTGGCTCTGGGGGAATGTTATCTCCCCAATCCAAAGAAGACTGACTTGGTGGGACGTAACCCGACCCGAGCTGAGTGAAAGACTTGGGATCTGGGGGAATGTTATCTCCCCAATCCAAAGAAGACTGACTCGGTGGGACGTAACCCGACCCGAGCTGAATAAGGCACTTAGACCTGGGGGAATGTTACGTCCCCAGTCCGAAGGGCTGACTCGGTGGGACGTACCCTGACCCCGAGCTGTGAAAAGCACTTGGACCTGGGGGAATGTTACGTCCCCAGTCCGAAGGGCTGACTCGGTGGGACGTACCCCGACCCCGAGCTGAGAAAGACACTTGGACCTGGGGGAATGTTACGTCCCCAGTCCGAAGGGCTGACTCGGTGGGACGTACCCCGACCCCGAGCTGAGAAAGGCACTTGGACCTGGGGGAATGTTACGTCCCCAGTCCGAAGGGCTGACTCGGTGGGACGTATCCCGACCCCGAGCTGAGAAAGGCACTTGGCTTTGGGGGAATGTCCCGTCCCCAGACCAATGAGCATGACTCAGTGGGACGTAACCCGACCCCGAGCTGAAAGAGGTACTTGGCTATGGGGGAATGTCCCGTCCCTAGACTAATGAGCATGACTCGGTGGGACGTAACCCGACCCCGAGCCGAATAACTGAGTGGCCTTGGCGGAACAAAGTCCATCCCCGAGCCGATCAGGTCTTAGTGCTTGGTTGTTTCTTTTTGTATTTGGCGCTGAGTTTGTCCCCGGTTTTTTTGAGTAAGTCTTTCTATTTATGTTTTAAGAAAGTGGACGAGAACCTTTTTTGAGAAGAGAAAGTTTTTTATTCATGTTTCGGGGACAAACTGTCCTTTTTTCAATTGATTTGGCGGCCACGTGCTCTTTGTCTGGCCGTCATGACCTCGTGGTCAATGTATTTGTTCAGATACCCGTTTCGTGCTAGATCTTCCATCTGTTCTCGCAGATCTTTACATCTGTCTGTTGCGTGTCCTCTGGAGTTGTGGTGTACGCAATAAGCCTTTTGGCTCCTTTTGTCCGGGATATCTTCTTTGGTCGGGTTCTACTAAGAGGCCTTTCCCCTGGATCTCCATGACAATTTGTCCTGGTGGTTTCTTTAGGGGAATGTACGCATCTTCCCCGACCACATGGTTTACTTGGGTCAGCGCCCTTCTCTCTTGGTTATCTCGGTGCAGTGGTTTGAACTCCTTGTGCTTCGGAGGTGGTCTTCTGGATTCTCTTTCTATACGGCGGGGGGCGCCCTCCCTTGTGGTTCTTTCTCTGATGGTGTTCCCTTTTCGGGATACTTTCTCTTCGTTCTCTAACAAAACGAATTTCCGGGCCACCTCCAGGGCGGTGGCGTAGTCCGGGGTGTCTTGGATCCTTAGGTGGGTCCATAGTCTCCCGACTTTCAAGGCTCCTTTCAAGCTTTCTAGGGCCTCGGGGGATTCGTACCCTCCAACTTCGAGTACCATATTGTGGTATCTTTCAATGAATATTTTCAATGGTTCATCGTCTCCTTGTTTTATAAGCCTTAGTTCTCCAATTGTCTTTCTGGGGACACAAGCCCCCTGAAGTGTCGTATGAATGATTTTCTTAGTTGTGCGAAGCTGCTGTTGCTTCTTGGGGCTAGGCTTCTATACCATAGAATGGCCGGTCCGGCCAGAGTTAAGGGGAACACTTTGCAGATGGCGTCCCCTGTTACCCCCTGTACCTCCATTAGTAGGACGAAACTTTCAATGTGGGTTTTGGGATCGGTATGGCCCTTGTATGGTGTCATGGTCGGCATGCTGAATCTTTTTGGGAATTTCTCTGACTTTATTTCTTCTGTGAGGGGGGACTCATCTTTTCCGTCCTGGACATCCCCTCTGTTTGCATTGGGGTATATTCCCCATTTGACCAGCTCCTCCCGTAACCAAGATTTCATGCTGCTGTCTTTGGTTCCATGCCGCTCCCTGTGGTTTCTTTTCTTTCTGCTATCTCGGAATGGTGCTTCTCGGGGTCGGTATCTTCTCGTACTTTTTCATTATATTCTTTCCTCTCTTCTCCGGGTGTTGTGAGGGCTATCTTAGGAGGAGTCTGGTGACGATTTGTCATCTTCTCCCTCCCATGTGTCCTCGGTCTGGGAATCTCTCTGCACTACCACGGATTTCACCCTGTAGGGTTCCCTCCTCCGGGGTCTGTCGTCTTCACTTGTATCGACAATTCTTTTTCCTTCTGCTATGCCGTTCCTTCATCGGCTAGTCTCGGCTTCAAGTTTCTCATTATTCGTCTCTTCCATCCTCTCCAGTTTGTTCATCATGGATTTCAGAAGGATTTGATTTTCCTCCCTATCTTTCCTCATATTTTCTTCCATCTTCTCCATCCATTCCGCTGTTGAACTCCCTGACGATCGGTGATTTCCATCTCCTGCTATCGTCTTACTACACGAGCTGCTTTTTGTTGAGTTCCCCACAGACGGCGCCAACTGTTGATGGCGGATTTTGGTCTCGGGGCAATACGGTAATATCACCTCAGAGGTAATCCTCCTTCAATAGTGAATTTGTTTGGTTATGGGGGACCAAAAGCAAATTTAGCGAGAGACAGATAAACACACCAATCGACAAAGAGATTTAACGTGGTTCGGTGGATTTGGATCCGACCTACGTCCACGGACAAAAACAGGATGGTGCTCTTTATTACTCCAACACGCTTCTCGGGTCTCTTCTTTGTTTTTACAAATCAGAGCTTGATGGTTCTGATCCCTAATTTTTTGATGCCTTTTACACATACTCTGCCCTCCTATTTATAATAGTAAAGAAATCAGACTCCTATTTGCATAAGAAATCCTAGTTGAACTCAGTCTTCTCTTCTTGCAAGGATTCCTAGTCTGCTATTGTCTTCTCTTTTCTTATTCCTTTTCGGATTCTGACTTCATTTCCTTGTGAGAGTAGGATGATTCGTTTTATCTTAACCGCAAGAATAGGGTGTCGTCATCTTGAGCCTGTCTCGCCATCTGGTCGGTTTTCATGAGGTCGGTCATGGCAATCTTTTATGCCGAGAATGATTCTGTCGACCTGATAGTGCCCGGTTATCCGATCTCAAGTGGCCGGTCACCTATCATCAAGTGTTCGGTCTTTTACTGTATAGTGGCCGGGTCGGCTTTGATGATCTCAACCAGTCAGAGAATTACCCTTCTGTCCTCGTCGTGCTGCCTTAAATATCATAGTGCCTGAAAACACCATCAACAATTTCAAATCTAGAAATCTCGCTTAATTATAATATATAAATTGTCCTTGTTACCCAATAAATTTATCTCAGGAATTCATTATGCCAATATATAGAACCGACCATAAAGGCGGTAGTCATTTCTGTCGATAACTAGTCCTGCCAAGGTACTAAGTATGCCAAAAATATAAAATCAGCCATATAGGTAGTGATACCGTTTGTTTATAACAAGTCCTGCCAAGGTACTCGATTATGCCAAAATCATATAAAACCATCCATATAGGTGGTAGCAAGATAAAACCAGCCATATAGGCAGTAGTCAATTTTGTCAATAATTAATCTAGATCTAAATCAAGTTTTAACCATTAGATTACAATTTATTTATTATAATATAAGCGAGATTGATCTAAGTTTTCATTATAAAAGCTTCACCATTTACCATAGCTGAAAGAAACTAGCTACTCATTTTGTAATTAAAAATGCTCGTAATTTTATTACTAAAAGAAAAAGACATTACAGAAAGCTTTAAATAAATAAACACACAAGACACTCTCTCTCCAAAATCTATAGAAGAATTCAGAAAGAAAGCATGAAAATTTCTTCTGTCGGAGGCTTCAATTTATAGGTAAAATTTGGTCTGCGTATCGCGACGCGAATGCCAGCTGGGGGACACATGTCGAGAGATTTGGGCATCGCGACGCTGAAATCCTGCTTGTCCCGACGAGAAAGGCGGTGCACACAGTGTCTTTGTCTTCTTCGGCAAGTCGCGACGTTAAGCCCTTTGCGCGTCGCGACGCAGATGTTGAATTTTCATTTTTGCCCTTTTCCAAGTCTGGTTTTTCCTGTCGAACTTCCGAGCAGTATTTTACCTTCAAAATAACAAAAATACAAAATAAAAATATGCATAACTTAGAATATTATTTCACACACATGCTAACTTAAAATGATTACTTATGCGTATAATAAATATGCACTTTTTAGTATTCATCACACCCCAACCAGCTTATTAGTGTCAAACCCTAGTATATATGGAAGTCTTTGGACTCCGGGGGTCAGCTTGACCTCTACTGTCTATTAAAACTGTAGTACAATGACAAGTGCCACCCTCTCATTTGACTTGAGTCTGCTTGCAGGAGTTCCGTTAAGGAGGCGTGCAGAAGACGATTCAACTCCATGTCGAGACGTCTCCCTGGTTGCAGGGCTAACTCTGAGTACCTACACTGACATTTCTGGTTTACTGGTACAATATATTTAACAGTGTCATGGCAGATGTCATTTCATTGAACCTTTGCATGTCCGTAACAATTTCAACTAAATAAACATGTTGAGGAAAATTCATTTGTGTGATGGCACATAATTAATAGTATAGGACTAAAATTAGAAAAATAATATTCAAACTGCTAACTGCAAAATGTAGCAACTCAAAGCTTCACTGCCGAGAAAAAATATCTGACACTTTAATTTTTAAATGACGAACTTAACTTAACAAGACTTTGTTCAACATTTAAATTTACCAAATGCCATTGCCGACGTCGTCATGTGTTTATATATATATATATATATATATAATCATTCTCAGATCAGGTTCATGTGAATTTTATATCATTCAGATGCACATATATTATTAGTATTTTATGAGTAATTTTTTTTAAATCCAGATATAATTCGGATGCACGCAAAGTACTTTGCGCGCATCTGGACGATATAAAATCTACATGAACTTGACCTGAGTCTGACTTATATACACACACACACACACACACACAGTCAGACTCAGGTAAGGTTCATGTGAACTTTTTATGAACTATAAGGTGTGAACTACAGTTCGATCATGTATATGTCTGATTCATGAATACGATCAATTTCTTTTTCCATAATATTACTAATTTATGGTTGCACCTCTTGTTTTTATATACGTATTCGATCTGATTACGATCATATTGAAACTAAATGTGGTTTAGTGATATGTATATATTAGACAAAGGCCCGATAATATATAATACATTACACAGTTACAAAGGTAGTTTGTAATTGACATTGGGAAGTGTCACTGCTAAATATATATTATCAAACATAGTTCCTGGTCAAGATTTACTAACACGGGTCGGTTAGTTAAATCCGTTGAGGCCAGTACATATCGTATATCGAGACTTGGTCCGACGGTTTATCCCAATAAACCATGAGTCTAGGGAGACTCGTATAGACGTGTAGGTGTTTATAATGGATAAACACTGAACGACTCACTGAAGATTCTTAATGGATGGTACACCAACGTCAATAAGAATCTTCTCGGGTTGAGTAGCATAATGTTCATTCGACTTGAGATACCACTATGGATGTATGAGACATCCTCCACACTTAGATGACAGTCACGTCACCGATCTATTTAGATCAGACCTCCGCCTGTTCGTTGGGTGTGGACCGATCCTCAGGATATCCCGTGTGTATCAAGATAGGATCCGTCAGTTCTGTGTATAGTGTTGGACAATTATGACCCATAGCGTCACTATTTGTACAGATCATGATGTTGTTGTACAAATTAACTATGTGACAAAGGAGATTGCACTCTTATCATTTGTGATTAGATGACCTAGATGTATAAATGATAGGAGGTCCCTATGATTTGTTCCTGGACTGAGAATAGGGGTGTACATTAATCGGTTTTAACTGATTAACCGAACCGTTCCGACCCATTTTTTTTATCACGGTTCGGTTAAATCGATTAAATTGGTTATTGCGGTTAAAATTTTTAACTTTTTTGGTTATTCGGTTCAGTTACGGTTATGAGATTCGTATAACCGAACCGACCGATTAACCGAAATTTGCTTCTCTTGATTTCTAAGGGCAATTATCTGTGAGCACTCAAGAATAGTGCATTAGTTGTGATGTTCTTCAATAGATGAAGGTGTTTAAGGGACTACCTTTAGATGGCAGAGGGATGGCTACTTTGTTTTATATTATTTGAAAAAAAAATATTATCTCTGCACTTTACGCTTCTTCCTTTCTAATTTGTTGAGTTGTGCTCGGTTGTAATTTGTGTAAAATATGGGTTGGTGCTATGGCAGTAATGAACTGTTATTAATGTTATATATTTTTTTTAAATCATTTTTTCATTTTTCCGCTGTGTAAAATATATGTTACTGATATTTCATTATCTGTTTCAGATTGGAGGACTGCTCGTGAAAATGGTAGAACCGAACTACATCATATATAATTTTACTAATTAAAAATTATAAAAATATTAAATTTTAATTTATTGGATTGGTTAATAACCGAGTTAACCATAACCGACCGAAATATAATGGTTAATTGGTTAATGGTTATGTGTTATAAATTGGTTAAATCGGTCACATTTTTATTTAACCGAAAATTTCGGTTACGGTTAAAAAATCAAGGATTAACCGACCGAACCGACCGATGCACACCCCTAACTGAGAATGATATGAGATAGTATCAGTCCACGAAGGATAAATCATTAAATATCCCTAGTCAGAGTATTATCGAGATTGGACATCAATAAATACGTAAAAGACTAGTATTACACTTGTGCGCGTTGTGAGGACACAACAACATAATTCTCATATATTTGGGTATAGGATACTCATGCAAGTGTAATAGGAGGTTGTGTTTTACCGATGGTACGGGAAACAGCTTCGCTCTGGATAGACCCCCTCGGAATTCCATTGGTAGTATGACTATGTGTCTATGGAAGTCCGAAATCAGGGTAGGTGTATTTGGTCTTAACCTGAGACTTGCACTGCTAATACTTGCGACAATCAATATACTTTGGTTGCGGTCGTCCAGGGCTTTAACAGGCTCTGTGTACGCCTATGCTGGGTATATTGAGAATCGTAGTGTGTTGGGTGTGATGTCAAGACGTAAGTGTCACTCCAGTCATATGGAGATGATGATCACGTAGGATACGGTACTAGTACTCTTAAGTACTGCAGTCATCGGGATAAAATGACAAGGTCATGTTTATCCGATTATAGAGACTAGTTACCAGACATCCGACATGTGCTTCGTACGGGGCAGACACAATTCTAGCCCCAGGCCTAGCACGTGATCATCTGATACTGGACAGAAATACGCAATACTACGTATACTACGCCTGATATAGATCCTTTATTCCTGTAAGGATATTTCTGGAGAATTGGGTAGGCATGACGCTTTGCTAGAAGCCAACATTGTCTTGTAAATCGGTATAAACGTAGTACGAGGTACTTAC
This sequence comes from Zanthoxylum bungeanum, assembly GCA_019454045.1. NCBI lineage: Eukaryota > Viridiplantae > Streptophyta > Magnoliopsida > Sapindales > Rutaceae > Zanthoxylum > Zanthoxylum bungeanum. The sequence goes on along the minus strand of SKCR01002819.1, from coordinate 10,216 downwards.
TTGTTCGGATAGTCTGACGACCGAATTTACTGCCAACATATCAGGGGATCTCATGGGTCGCTTCCCGAAGATTCACCGATGACGTATGACTCGCACTCTAAATTAATCTGGGATTAATATGATGAGAGAGAAAATTAATCTGGGATTAATTGCGGAGATATTTTATCTGGGATAAAATATCATATAAAGAGAGATAACGATTAATTTGGAATTAATCGATTAATTAATATATTCGATATATTAAACGAAATTGGATTTCGACGCGGAATTGAAATTAGATTTTAATTTAGGCGAACGAATTAATTTAGAATTGATTCGTTAGCGACGTGAATAGTGATTTCGCTAGGCGTAATCATTTAATTACGACGCAACGGAAAATTCATTAATTTAGAATTAGCGAACCCGAGCCCGGGATTATTTGCGAGCGCATTCGCATTTCGAATTCGAGTGCGGCACGCAAGTCAAATCAAGCGTCAAATCATTAGTTATATCAAGCGTCAAATCACATGTCACTTTGAGTGATGTGACAATTGATTGATTGATGAGATTGATTGATTGAATGATGGGAGTGGTTGGCAAACTTTATTGCCTTGACTTTTTGGAAAAGTGGAAATAGTATATATTATTTGTTTTTTTGGAAAACAAATGGCTAATACACATTTTGTAAAACAAAACAATCTCTCTCTCACTTCATCTATCTCTCTCTCTCACGCCCATGGGGCAAATTTCTTCACTGGTTTGGCAGTGAACTGCCGTGAGCCAAGAGGAAAGGAGAAGCTTAGAGTCCCGATTTTGTGGCAAAATCGGGAGTGCTAGCACACTACGAAGTCATACGAAGGTGATAGGGAAGTCCACCCATGAGCCGGGAATCATTTGACGCAGCTTGGAGCTTGGATTCTTGGAGATGAAACCGAAAATGGAGGACCATGGACTGCTTACTGCCGTGAACTGTCAAAGAGCATAAATTGATTTTGTTCGTCGTAGCGTCGCTCAATCGATCGATGTGAGTATTCCGCAACTTCGTTGATTTGTATTCGCACTTGTTTCATGCTTGTTTATGATCTTGGGACCTTAGCAAACACCAACAATGGTATCTTGAGCAAGGTTGAGCATGAAATTTGATTTAGGGCTTAAAATTGGGTAAATTGATTTTGAGCATGATTTGATTAAATTGGATGTTTGAATATGCTTAAATCATGTTGAATTGAAGATTGATTGGATCAATTTCAAGAAATTGTGTTTGGAACATTTTTTCCCAAATTTTTTGGTGTTGGCCGAATACAAGTATGCCCTAAATTCTTGGTAATTTTTGTTTCGTTGATCATTGGATGACTTGAAACGATTTGGGATGTTGATTTAATGTCCATTGTGAATTTAATTGGATTGAAAACGAATCGGACATAAAATTAGTCCCCATTGCCGAGAGCTTTTAAGCATGTATGGGTTTGATTTTTGATCAAAATTTGTTGGACACTAATTGATGTCATTGAGCATGATTAATTAGGCTAATTTGATGTTTTGGAAATATTGATTTGGGTGATTAATTGTGTTATACACTTTGTTTAATTAAATTAAGAAATTGGATTTTTGGAATTTAATTAAATTGGGCCTATTTTGTAAATTGGGCTTTTAAAGTTGTTATTGGGCTTATTAGGCTTGGTTGTACTAAGTTAGGTCTAGGCCAAATGGATTGGATCGAATTGGGCCCAAAACCGCATCCATAAAGCCCAAATGCGACTAATGGACCTTTAAAGTTTAATTGGGCCTAATGGGCCAAAATTGATTTATGGGCTTATGGGGTAACTCCCGGATTGGACTTTGGTTATTCGGTTTGACTCGAGTTGACCAAAAGTCCACGCCTTAAGAAATAATTAAAAGCCCATTGGACTTTAATTAAATTGACGTTGGACGTTAATCGGGCTTTGAGACCCGTAACGATTAAATTTGGAATTTAAGTCGTATAGGTTTGTTAATAAAGTGTAGTATTTAATTTGGAATTAAATAGCGAATTAGAATTGAATGCATATTAATTAGATTTAATATTGTAGTTTAATTTAATTCGAGAATATGTACTTGAAGTACTTATTCGCAAAACGAGTTTGACTCCAGCAAAATCAAATCGTTGTTTGAACATTGGATGATCACTAATTATCAGATTAATTAATTTGATTAGATTGATTGATAACATGCTTGTGTGAATACATGGTTGCGATGCATGAATAATGTATATCAGATGGATATTAGATGGGTGGGACAATTTTAGAAATTGTTGTAATAAATTTGATTTATTAATTGGACCTGCGTGTCCAGCCTTATTACCTCATTTCTCATTGTATTTCTCTTCTCACCTATTCCCCTCAATGTAAATGAGGTTTCTTTAGAAGTGTAGTGTAACGGGTAGAGAAATATTTGTGCTAGCGGGAGAGAGAAAGGGAGAGATTTGATCTAGGATCATTGTGTAAAATATTCATCCGCATATCATTATTATTTATTTATACGTGCTTTATTATATGTTTAGAATGCATGTTTAAGGGTGTATGATGATGAGACCTTAACAAAGATAATAAATTGGTTGCCAATTTGCACGTGAAAAACCCTCGCAAAATATTAAGCTTTTTTCCTTCCATTGAGTGATTCTCACTCAAGATCCGAGACTGGCATTGGCTTGTTGGCCAAAGTCAATGCCTTTTTCCGTCGAGGATGTGTTTGAATCACGAAGGCTTTGTTCCATATTGGTGTCATGTCCAAGTTGTGGTTTGTTGGCCAAAGTCAAGACCACTTCTTGTCCATCGACATTGATTACGAAGCTTTCCATGGTCAATGGGTCGCGCTTAACTGGGATCACTAAGTTTGTTGTGCCAAAGCCAAGGCTTAGTTGATTCAGAGGAAAAAAGGTTGGGTAATACATTGGATGTATTGATATATATAAGATATATGTTTTGGACTTGGATGTCCCCCTAATGGATCTAGGAATTGGATTGGATACAATTGATCTTAGATATCTACCTAGTTAATTATCATATAAATTGTTGGCCAAAGTCAAGATTGTGTGATATTTAACGGGATCCTAGCCCACTAGGAAATGCGGTTTCCCGAGTACTCGACAGAGGGTTAGAGGCTCGCCGAAAAATAGTGGGAGGCAAGAATTGAATTTGCAATATTCATTTAATTTCTTGCCATATGCGCTCAAACAAATATCATTCGTCAAATAAATTAAATGTTAGTTTGACTAATATTTAAATGTTGTTTTAATAAATAGTTGGACTATATTCAAACTATTCATTTATAGTTGATTTTATAATTGGATTATAGTAATCAATATAATTGATTTTAATCTATTAAATTATAGTTGATTAAATAGTTGGACTATTGTAATCATTATAATAAAAGGTACCGAAATCGTTGATTAAATAGTTGGAATATTAGAATCAAGATTAAATTGAAAGATTAGCATTTAAAACATGATCCTAGGGAAAATGTATTTAAATGGTTTATTTTCAAATTAGGAATAAAATTTCAGGATGGTCCTGGAAACTAATAAGTTACTTTATTTGATAAAATAATATATTACGCCTAAGCCCGAAGTTAAGCAAATAGTAGATCATAATCTTTGGAAGATTTATGTAATGATAACTTTAGTGCTTAATCCATTAAGCTTGTCACAGTAGACTCCTTAATTTCTGAATCAGAACTAAGGATTAGATCCTTAAAGTATGATAATGAAATTGAAGGATCTTCATAAATCTATATTTAGATTTTAGAAGTACTAAATTGCAATAAATAACTCTTGGAGAGTTAATGACTATTCTCAAGGAGATAAAGTCAAAGTTTACAATAAGGCAAGTAGCTCTAGTCTCACCTTACTTCGATATTCTAGAAGGCCAGGGCTTGGCCAAAAGCTTCTGGAGTATTGAAAAGGGCAAAGGCAATATCATTATAATCTTCTGGGAAGATAAATGACATATCCCAAAATGTCTGCCTAAATGTGGCAAACGGGATCGCGGAAGCGTGACTGCCGTTTGGACAAAGCAGACATGAAGGAATTGAAGAACGAGCTAGGCTCTGACTTCAAATATGTTTGTCATAAATATGTTCACTACTAGTATTAAAATTGGATTTTAAATACTTAATGTGATACATAAATTATATGTATTGATGTTCAGAATCTGTTTTGAACATGATACTAACTTCAGATTGAGATTAATCTGCGAATCGGAAACGGGATGAAGTCGCTGTTTTAACCGCATATACCTAAATTTAGGAACTACCCTCGGGTGTGTACCTAAATTTGGAAACTGTTATAATGTAACTAGTTTGACTAGGAACATTATCTTTATATCAGTGTATATCCGTTGCGGATATACCTTTATATTCTAGAACACTAAAGTGTTTTATATATAAATATGATATTGAGATAAACACATTAGATGTGAATAACAGAATTTATATTTTGAATATAAATATATCTCAAACGTATACATGACAAACAAATAGCTCAAACTGATTTGATCAGATGAAACTTAATCGTGGCATTGTTGTATGAGACACAATTAAACAAGACTCGTATATCCGCACTTTTGAAGAGTGGGTACTCGGACTGTTTTGATTCCAATCAAATAAAGTCTACGAATCTAGTTTATTGGGCAAAGTGCCTAAAACACATTTACTCGGTAAAAGTGTAAAAGCCACCTATCTGTTAGCCCTAGTTCATAGTGAAGCAAGTGGGCCCATTTCTAGCTAGGCTAGAGTGGATATGAATATTTTGTGACCTTTACGGATGTGGCATCGTGTTATGGTTATGTGTTTCTTTTGAAGAACACAAATCGGAAACTTTTAAAGTTTCGACACGAAATAGACAAACAGATCGGCTAAAGTATTAAACCGTCACGGTAAGACCGTAATGGAAAAATACTTAAGCAATAAGTTTCTAATATACTTGAAAGAGTATAGTATTCTTTCAATGATGACTCCTCTCGGAACACGTCAGTTTGATGGTGTGTCCGAACCGACTAACCGAATTTTGTTGGACATGATAAGGTTAATCATGAGTCGCTCTGAGCTACCATTTCCTTCAACGGATAAGCTTTAACAGTGCAGAACTTATTTAGAATAAGGTTCCATAAAATCTGTTTGACAGATTTCATATTAGATATGAACGGGAAAGAAACCGGGTTTCTCATTCCTGATAATTGGGTATGCTAGGCATGTGTTTGGATGATACCAAACTAGAACTCAAATTGGATAAGTGCCAATTGTCGGTAATCCTAGGGATACCAAAGTATAGTACTTATACAACTCACAAGAGAACAATATAATTGTTGCTCACCATGCGGTTTTCCTAAGAGGAATACCTATATGCAATGGTAAGTGGGAGGATAGTAAAACTCGATGAAAATCGGAGTAGTACTATTTCAGGCACCGAATCTTAATGGAACACAAATAGTTCATCAAGGATGAAACTATACCATAATATTCGAATACACAAGAACCACATAAGTCAGAGAGAGTCAGAAAACAACCTGGGGTATGGGTTTCTGATCTCACCTCATAAAGATGTCTATCTTGTTGAGGAATACCAACTGACTACGTATGAGGAAGTGATACAAGGTATCGACTCCCTATTATGACAAAGTGTCATGACATCCGAAATGGATCCATGTATATCAACTATGTTTGGACACTAGTTGATGTACCGCAAGGCATTGTGCCTACTGATACTATATAAGTCTTTAAGGAAGACAAACATGGAAGGCAACATACCAACGTACTAAGTTAGGCTTGTAGCGGAAAGGTATCATTATCAACATTGTGTTGATTACGATTCAACCTTTTACCTATTGCCACGGTAAATCCATTTGGATAATGCTTGCTAATGCTGCATGTTTCATTATGAAATATGACAGCTTAACGGGAAAATCGCTTTCCTGAAAAGGAAACCTTTTGGAGGATGTTTACAACATCCTCCAAAAGGTTTTGTCGTACAAAAACTAGCAAACAAGGTTTGCGGGTTATTCGATCCATGTTTGGATTGAAGCAAGCATAGGTTCTTGGAATTATCATTTTGATGTAATCATAATATAATATGATTTAATTCAAAACGTAAAAGATTCTTGTGTATATAAGGAGGTTAGTGTGAGTGCACTGACAGTGGTTGTCCTGTAAATAATGATAACATATGTCATTTCTTGGAAATGATATTCCCAAAGTAAAATCGGTGAAAGCTTGGCTTTCGAGAAAACTCTCCGTGAATCGTACATTGAAAAATGTACGCGACCTGATGTCTCATACGCTTTGAGCATATGGATTCATAAACAGGCCAATCCAAGTGATAGTCACTGGATTGAAGTTAAGAACATCCTTTAGTATCTTAGAGAACTAAGGATGCTGTCTTAATCTGTGGAGATGGAGAACTTGAAGTGACTGGGATCACTGTAGCAAGTTTTCTAAACCGATAAAATGACTATAAGTCGCAAACAGTACTACAAAGTTTGAATAACGGAACAGTGAGCTGGAAATCTTCCAAGCAAGATACTGTTACCGAATAAACAACAAATGCGGGTTATTGCTGCAGCTGAGGCGGCAATAGAAGCCTTCTAGGTCGATAACAAATCTAATTAGATTAGATATAATTCTGTTAGCAGCTGAGCTAGGCTTGAGCACAGGCTAAAGAATTAATGGTCTCATCAACGATCCAGATACATACTTCGATATTCATTTGATTCGTTCGGATCATACATCGTGGTGATGTGATGATCGAATAAATCGCATCAGATAATAATCATGCTAATCCGCTGATGAAAGCATTTTCTCAGCAGTTTGAGCCAACGGTACATAGTTCGGGTGGTAGACACTCGAGTGACTGGCTATAGGCCAAGTGGGAGATTGTTGGACAATTATGACCCATAGCGTCACTATTTGTACAGATATGTTGTTGTACAAATTAACTATGTGACAAAGGAGATTGCACTCTTATCATTTGTGATTAGATCACCTAGATGTATAAATGTAGGAGGTCCCTATGATTTGTTCCTGGACTGAGAATGATATGAGACAGTATCAGTCCACGAAGGATAAATCATTAAATATCCCTAGTCAGAGTATTATCGAGATTGGACATCGATAAATACGTAAAAGACTAGTATTACACTTGTGCACGTTGTGAGGGCACAACGTCATAGTTCTCATATATTTGGGTATAAGATACTCATGCAAGTGTAATATGAGGTTGTGTTTTACCGATGGTACGGGAAACAGCTTCGCTCTGGATAGACCCCCTCAGAATTCCATTGGTAGTATGACTATATGTCTATGGAAGTTCGAAATCAGGGTAGGTGTATTTGGTCTTAACCTGAGACTTGCACCGCTAATACTTGCGACAATCAATATACTTTGGTTGCGGTCGTCCAGGGCTTTAACAAGCTCTGTGTACGCCTATGCTGGGTATATTGAGAATCGTAGTGTGTTGGGTGTGATGTCAAGACGGAAGTGTCACTCTAGTCATATGGAGATGATGGTCACGTAGGATACGGTACTAGTATTCTTAAGTACTGCAGTCATCGGGATAAAATGACAAGGTCATGTTTATCCGATTATAGAGACTAGTTACCAGACATCCGACATGTGCTTCGTACGGGGCAGACACAATTCCAGCCCCAGACCTAGCACGTGATCATCCAATACTGGACAGAAATACACAATACTACGTATACTACGCCTGATATAGATCCTTTATTCCTGTAAGGATATTTCTGGAGAATTGGGTAGGCATGGCGCTTTGCTAGAAGCCAACCTTGTCTTGTAAATCGGTATAAATGTAGTACGAGGTACTTACGTGTTCGGATAGTCCACGACCGAATTTACTGCCAACATATCCGGGGATCTCATGGGTCGCTTCCTGAAGATTCACCGATGGCGTATGACTCGCACTCTAAATTAATCTGGGATTAATAAGATGAGAGAGAAAATTAATCTGGGATTATTGCGGAGATATTTTATCTGGGATAAAATATCATATAAAGAGAGATAACGATTAATTTGGAATTAATCGATTAATTAATATATTCGATATATTAAACGAAATTGGATTTCGACGCGGAATTGAAATTAGATTTTAATTCGGGCGAAAGCGACGTGAATAGTGAATTTCGCTAGAGTAATCATTTAATTACGACGCAACGGAAAATTCGTTAATTTGGAATTAGCGAACCCGAACCCGAGATTATTTCCGAGTGCATCCGCATTTCGAATTCGAGTGCGGTACGCAAGTCAAATCATTAGTCACATCAAGCGTCAAATCACATGTCACTTTGAGTGATGTGACAATTGATTGATTGATTGATTGAATGATGGGAGTGGTTTGCAAACGACTTATTACCTGAATTTTTGGAAAAGTGGAAATGGTATATATTATTTGTTTTTTGGAAAAACAAATGGCTAATACACCATTTTTTGTAAAACCAAACACTCTATCCTCTCACTCCTCTCTCTCTCTCTCTCACGCCCATGGGGCAAATTTCTTCACTGGTTTGGCTGTGAACTGCCGTGAGCAAAAGGAAAAGGGAAGCTTAGAGTCACGATTTTGTGGCAAATCGGGAGTGCTAGCACACTACGAAGTCATGCGAAGGTGATATGGAAGTCCACCCATGAGCCGGGAATCATTTGACGAAGCTTGGAGCTTGGATTCTTGGAGATCGAACCGAAAATGGAGGACCATGGACTGCTTACTGCCGTGAACTGTCAAAGAGCAGAAATCAATTTTGTTCGTCATAGCGACGCTCAACCTATCGATGTGAGTATTCCGTAACTTCGTTGATTTGTATTCGCACTTGTTTCATGCTTGTTTATGATCTTGGGACCTTAGCAAACACCAACATATAGAGCATAGGTAGTCCATATATGATTAGCAATCTGTTAAATCTGTGGCCATAGTATACTTCAGAAGTAAGTTCTGAATGTTATTTAGAGATTGCTAATAGATACGTTGATAGGATAATACCTATAGATATTTGACATTTACATCTATATCTCTGGTATTATCCGGGTACCTGTGACGGAGGGATTATACGTATGTAATGACCTCAACCTGTATGATTCATCTAGTTTATCCGTGGTCGTCATAATTTACGGGTGGGTAAATTTTGGACATGAAATTAGATTTTATGACAGATATACCTGAATCTAGAGAGTCTCACTAATGAAATATACTCGTAGAGCACTAGGGCGACTTTTATAAATAATGATGATTATTTATAAATCGTTTAAACGTTAAACGAAAAATACATACGAACGGGATGAATCGTCATTTCCTAATTAATGTGTATTTGTATTTAATATATGATATTATTAAATACACATTAATAAATTTTCAATAAAGATATTTGACATATATCATTAATATATGTATTTGAGATATTTAAAGTAAATATAATACATATATTTGAGATATTTGTATTTAATTAATTAATTAATTATTTAAATTGTTAAATGATTAATATAATTAAAATATAAATATCTCACCAAATGATAAAGTTAGGAAATGATTATAATTGGTATATTGTTGACTTATACATTAAAGGAAAAGGTTGTCAAATGGTTTTGACTACTTGGATATTTGTTTTTAATAGTTAAAATTGAAAATATCTTTATCCTTTTTTCTTACCAAATTCCGGCCAAGACCTTAAATAATATAAGTGTTATATTTTTAATTTTCTTTTTTTGACTTGTTGAATAATTCATTAAAGTTGTAATGATTTAAAATGCAAGTTGATAAAGCAAAAATTAAATGAAACAAAAATAATATCTAGATATTATTTTTACTTACCAATTTCGGCCAAGGCTTAAATTTGTGAGTATATATTGTTTTGTTTCATCTTTTAGGGTTAGAAAAGTTCATTAGACACCAAATAGAATACAAAAGTAGTTGAGAGAAAAGCTTGAAGGTTAAAGGAAGATGGCTTGGAAAATCATGATTTTGTAAGTTATTTTTCAAAGTCTTCAACATGAAAATTGTTTCTAACATACTTAGCATCATTTTGTGTTTGTTTTTGGTGTTGTATCTCTGTTGGAGTTCCTATAGGTCCCAATCAAAACTCAAGCATGAATCATAAGTGAATACAACGACGAAAGTTGCGGAATACTTACATCGATCGGTTGAGCGACGATTTGGGCAACAAAAATTCGAAATCTGCCTTGACAGTGGACTGCACTGCAGTGGGCT
>SKCR01002818.1:0-27225 GCA_019454045.1 Zanthoxylum bungeanum | reverse complement strand
GTACTGATGAGTCAATTGCGTTTTCCCCCAGAAATTACACAAGTATGAGAAAAAGAGAAAAGAATGGTCAACGATAGATACCAGGGAGTCTGTGATTTGATTCATAAAAGAATTTCACTTAAATATATCTAGCAATTCAAGTTCACGCCATTACTGTTCCAAACCCCTTACACTGATCCATATTTCAACGTTCATAAAAATGGACTTCTAGGTAATATAAAAGAAATGCAGTATACTCTAAAAGTGGTTAATTATTCTAATAAGTTTCTTATGCTTCGCATCAAACTCCAGACTTCTCCAAGATTTGATTAGCATAATTTTCAAATGCATTTCCATGCTAGGTAATTCCTCTTAACTATAATCACCAACAAGTCCATAATGTGGTTTCTTTTAAAACAAGTATTGCTTTTCCGCCCCCAAGAGGTGTGGCTTGGTGACAAATAACTTAAAACTTAGTTGTCAAGTTTTGAGTTCAAATACAGGGGGTGTATTTCTTATAAGAATTTAGGGCAGCCGAAGTTTTACATGCTCCGCTTAAACCCGGATCGAGTGATTTAGCGGCAAGATTTACAATATTTCCAAAAAAAAGTACTGTTTTTCCATCAAAAGTGCCACAGAATTAATAGATTTGGGAGCCGAAAGTAACCTAAATCTTGACACAAATAAAACTAACCAAAGGCATATTCATGTATTATTTACCCCAAAGATTTTCATATTGAGAACACAAATTCCATCTTTCTTTTTTATTTTCTAAAACTCCCACCATCTAAGCTCAAACACATTAATATTCCACAAACAATTCAAATATTTCATGTAACTATATCTCTGACCCAATTTCTCATCATATCAAATCATCAATTATTTCTCTGTGACTTTATTACCTAATTTCTAAATTAATTGCCAAACAATAAGACATATATGATATATCCAATTTAGATTCTAAAAATACAACAAATAAAAGAAACCTTCTAGAAGCAGAGGAATTCGAGGGATCGACAACTGGCGGTTTCTCCTCCTTCGATTTGGTAGCCGATCGAAACGGATTCCTTAGCTTCGATTTCTTTGAGTTATTATCTGTAACATTCCGATCACAAAATAAAAATAAAAATAAAAATTTAGACAAAATAATGTGCGTAGGCAGCGTAGCAGATAAATTTTCAAATTTAATAATTGTTACCGCTAATAGCTTCAGGTTCCTCTCTTATGGACTCTGCCATTGATTCACTTTAATACCTTTTTTTGAGCTTTGTCAAATTATCTGTGATCGTTTTGAGGACAAATATAAATATATAATCGTCAACAGAGACAATTTAAAGGATAAAAATATCATTATTCACAGTTTTATAATTAAAAACGCAACGTCACTGCCCTTTTTTTTTTTTTGGCCGTTTGTCATTCGAGCGGGAAACTTTAGGAACCGTCTAATCCTCGTGCAAAAAAAATAAAAAATTATTTATCTCACACAATTAACCTACTCTCCTTCGCGTATGAAAATGGTGTACTCGCTTTGTTAAGACGAAACGACATAAGCTTGTTGACGTGTGATGAGCTTATTGGGTGTATTTTTTAAACGCGAGTGATATAGAGTGGATCTTTTGAACGACAGCAAGGCCGCTTCCTGGATGGGGCCTACGTAGGACCTTTCAAGTTCAACGCGCGCTAATTTGAATTTCCAATTTCAAATCCTGACCCTTTGAAACTGCTTATGGAATCGTATTTGTCTTTTTACTTGCCATTGGTGAGAGATTCTTTGGTGCAACAGTGGTATGAGTGATGTGGTACCAGAAGCGAATTAAAAAATAACATATAGAGTTTTTTCACCTATTTTTTAGTTGTTTTTTAATTTTTTAGCACGCGTGGCAGTGGATGATTGGTTTGTTGCATGGATAACATGGTACCACTGTTGCATAAAAGATTTTCTCGCCATTGGGCCGCCAGTTGTCTAGATCGGTTCGGTTTAAAAGATTAATTCGATTTGGTTCAGTTTGGTTTTGGAATCGAATCGAATCGAAGTGAAGTGTTGCCACCTCCAGCCATGTCAGCATAGGAGAATTGATAATATAATATGAGTTGCTCAAGTGATAAAATTTGTGTACAAATTAACGTCGCCTAATGGTGTTGATTATATGAAGCATCACTTGATTTATTATTTTGTGTTTTTTAATTAAATTAATATTATGACATATAGTTTATATGGAAAATTGGAGACTAACATTTTACTACAACTCTAATAATTTACTATAGTGCAGTCTAAATTTCTAAGCCTAAATAAGCCATGCCTATTCTTTTTTTTTTTTAATGCATTGCAAAATAAGATCAAAAATCCAATAATACATCGTCACGATCGACATAATTATAATAGATTCACCTTCAATAACTATTTAATTATATCTAACCTAATTAAGATAAATCCTAACAACATAAGAAGCCGTGCTAACGTTTCTCGTAATTGGTAAAAAATGATTTGCTCCTAAAATATACTAAAGTATTAAAGGAATTTTGGGACTAATCTGATCATCCAATTTTGACACAATATTAGTGAATATAAATTTTCATCTAGAAGTAGAACAAGATAATATACATTATCTAACATAAAATACTTTTACATTAGTCTATATATAACTTAATCTTATTATAAGAAAAATGATAATTATATAGCTCTGATAACCAACACAAGATTGAGAGAATATCTTATATGGGACGGGACCGTCACAATCAATGATTGTCATGTGTCTCAATTACTTTGAAATTACGATACATAACATTTATTGATTGGACAGTCTTATAAAACCTATCCCCATATAAGTTTTTATCTTTGATTGACAATCAGCCACCACATATAGGTAGATCCACCTATCAAAAAAAATATGGGTAATAAAATTTAAACATAAACAAAACTCAAGTAAACAAGAGAAACCTTGAAAAAAATAGAGCAGAAATAGCATGGGATGAGAGAGAAAAAACAGAAACCGAAAGAGAGAGATTATGAAGAAGAAAAAAGAAAAGAAAATATGAGAATAAAATAGATGGAGAAGAGAAGGTTTTGGACTGAAGAAGAAAAAAGGTTAAAAGAAAAAGAGAGATGACAGGAGAAGAGGAGGGTTAGGCTGAAGATGGAAAAAAAAAGAGCGAGATGACGGGAGAAGACAATGAAGGAAGAAAATGAGGGAAAGAAATAGATAGGGAGGGGCTGAAAGGCAAACTCTGCTGCAAAGCAGCGGCTGAAAATAATCGTATGTTGTGAGATTATAATTTTGTGAACGTTAATATTAGCATTAACTTACTTTTTTGATGGAGCGTTAAAATGCCAACGTTAACACTCCAATAAACGCACCATAAGGCTATGTTTGGATTGGCGGAAGATGATGATTTATAATGGAATGAAATAAAACTCAATGGAAAGTAATGTATACCATAATCTCATTTGGGGAAAAAATAAGGGGTTTATTGTTTGGGCCAAATTTGGTCCAGGGGTAGTTTCGTCATTTTACTTCAGACCCAATACTGGACGCACCCCTGAAGCCTCCTAATCAAAACCCAAAGACATAATGTCGGCCCAGGCCCGATGAACACCAACACCTGTAACCGAAGGACCATCCAGAGGTCGGCCCACGTAACGCCTAAGTTCATAAACACCATTCACAAATTCAACAGTTGTCAGCCAACAACGGGCAAATACAAATAAAACCCCCCTCATGAAGTCGACCGTTATCACGACCCAATGGACAAGCAATCAAACGGCAATAAAGGCACATGTTACTAAGCATGTATATATAGGAAATGAGATTCCAATAGGAGGACATCAACGTCTGGCTCTCCTACCCATAGCTTTGGGACATCCTCAAGCTCGCCACTCCTGCTACTTACCTTACCGCCCTCACGGCATTCAACGGAGTTCAAGGTAGCATCTAACCTTGACCTTCCATCTACAACTACCTTTGTTCATTTACTGACTTGGGCGTCGGAGTGCCCCCGGCACCCCCACAACCGGTGGGCAGTACTCCCGCTCACTCTACATCTTTGTTTTGCAGGATCGCTAGTGCCTCATCCTCACGAAATCTCGATTGTAGACCTCGGGCGAAAACCAGCGTCTACAATTTGGCGCCCACCGTGGGGCCCTAGCGATTCATAGCATGCAAAGATCATCCTCTTACGATCTTTTCAAACACCCCTACTTGTATGGCATCACACCATGAGCAAATACCATATCTCATGATTACTTAATTAGCCATCCTCTAAGAACAATTACAAATACTAGGATTGTCATCTGTCCCATTTGTTCCACTCTTAATGAGAAGTCCATTTGCTCCAGTCGACGTATATGGACCATCATTTGAACAATCCTACACACTTCCCCAGTCGACATGAGAATACCCTGATAATCCCCAACATACCCAATCAACCAAGAAAGTACCCTCTTTAATTGACATCTATCGGAGTCTACCTGGGACGATTACCATTTACTCTGGATGGCGTAGATAGAATATCATTTCCCTCAGACTACGAAAGAGGCTAGTCATCTCTTCCAGACTACATGAAAGAAATGACATCATTTTCAGACGATGTTAAGAGGATTTCCATCTCCTCCAGCAGACGTGAATGAGTTGTTATCAAATCTAGACTTTATTCGACCATAGTCTAATGGACCTGCACCAGTCAACGGTACCCGAATGAAGGTTTGGAGAGGACATCCTGATCGACATTACCAGAGTCCAATCGACACTCCACGTATGTGGGCTTGATGGTTGATTAAGATCTCTTCAACAAGGGCTGGAAGAAGTCTTATTTAGAGGCATTTGTTCCCACTCGACAAAGCATATTGCTTACGAGAAGAGTCTATTAGACGCCAAATACAATCACATGATTGGAAGCCAGACGCCTTATCCAAATAATTTAGTTTCACACCCATGGGCAATCCCATCGACACAACAATGCAAATATTTAGCATCAGATGGCATAAAAATTGAAGCAGCTTCCCCAAAGAATGAAACCCCACACCATTCCACGAGCCAGATGCAGGGCTGTCGAACGCCAAACCACATTCCATAACTTGCACAGACACATATCCCAACCAATCTGGACTCTGGGCACAACAACGAGATCCAAAAAATCAAATGGAGAAGACGCCACGTCCGCATCGGAGTTGACTATCCTCCTTCTGGGCACCCCTCCACTTTCGATAGCATCCACAAGGAACCAGAGCTTCTTTGAGTCGACAAAGAGAGGATACAGAGGCAAATCCAAGAGTGAACGGTGAGGAGTTTAAACGCTACCGTCGGCCTCGGCGCCACCGCCATTACACCGAACTCATCGTAGACCAATTGTGCAAAGGACTTCAAGATCGAGTCAGACGATGACGTCGTCACGTATTTGTCATGTGGAGCTAAATCCTCTCTGTAACAGACGAGCAATTTGACAACTGCTCATTTACTTATAGAAGATGGTGCTCTATTAAGCGTTTTCCAAATGCAGCAGCTGTAAATGTGTTTGTATCAATGATGGGGAGCTCATATCTACTGAAGGATCTGCTTGGCTTCGTGACTACGAGAGCAATCTTTTCCCATATCTTATCAAGCACTGACTAGAATGAGTGATTGACTTTTTGTATGATGCTCAGAGTGGTTTACAACAGACTCGTATCTATCTTCTGACTCATGCTCTTGGCAGATTCCGATGGATGAAATTTTACATGATTTGCAAGGAGCACACGACACATGCAATATTAAACAGCTGATGGTAGATTCTCATAGGAATTTCCTTATGAGTGCTGAAGATGGTGAAAGTATCATGTCTTCTCTCAAGGTCATCACTTGACTTACGAAAAGCAAAGATCAGCTGCTCTCAGCCAAGCTTCTGTTGATACTTTTAAGCATGTGTTCTGGGATATCCAGAATTGGGCATACAAGTATGGGAGCAAGGACAACTCATTGCTGGCCATATTTGAACCAGGAAACAAAGTTCTTTCAGTGACAATGCTGATCTTTCAAGGACTCTGACTCGAAGGCTCATGTTCTTCATGCTTGATTTGTACACCGCATATGTGGGACAGTGAGAAATGCTTATGACAATCAGCTCGTTCAGTGCTATTGTAATATTGAGGGGATATTTAGGTAAATGAGGGCTCCAATTAATCGAGCTAAGTGTGAAAGTGAGGCTCGTCTGGTTTCAGAAGAAACTTTGGGAGTTTGGTTTAGGAATTGATTGAGCATGAAGATTGCTGCCTAGTTTGGTGGTCGTTGAATAAATGAAGACTGTTCCACCCGACACAACTTCTCTGAGACGACCAAGCATGAAGGACATAAAAGATGTAAATTTGGAGCACATGAGCTATCTTCAAACTCATAAACACTTAGGCCCAATGGAGTTGGCTTCATCAAATTTCTAGCAAAAAACGGTAATTGCCAGTGGACAAAACCCAGTGGCCAGTCCCACTTCGGTGGTTTCAGAGAGAAGCATAGCTAGAGCATACAAGCTTTATGACCCTAGACATTATAGGAAGGGCTAAGATGCTCAAGTTATTCCAACGGAAGGCACCCCCAATTACTTCAGATGACAAGGATGGGCCAAAAGACAATAAACACACGGGGACATTTGAGGCATGCTACCGACGCCTGGTCCGAAAAAAATTACAGACTCTCTTTGTTTGGGTTCGGGCATGGAAACATCAAGGGCTTCGCAGGCTTGCACTTTCAATCAATCGATGGGCTAGTAGAACAGAAGACCAACAACCATCAACTGTCAGCTCGTTGGTAAAGCCAGAGCTTCACACCTGACTTATGATGGCACACCATCCACTCAAGCATCACCCGACGAAGAGTCTGAATTAAAGTGCCTTTGAGACATTCCCTTGAACAGTTTACAGACATTATTTGGTTCAACATGAGAGGGTTGTAGGCCAAATTTCACACAACCATTACATTCCAATTGCCACAAAAAATACATGGGAGATGTGCTGATCCAAAAATTATTGGGAATCTCGAGTCTCTTAGAATGCAATTGCTTGGGGTTCTGGTTCAATCGTTGGTGTACTTTCTTGGTTTGGTCCTGCTCAATATTTCATCCCATCTTCTTGCATTTTGCCTTGGGTGCCTCCTGGACCGGCATGTACTTGGGACGCCTGATACATTAGTTGGAAATGGCTTCGAATCAGCTCTATGTGGAGGCTCCTTCTAGTAGTTTTGAACGTTGTGGTTGAGCTGATGGAATTTAGCTTGCAATTTGCTTCATTATCCTGAATTCTGGAAGAGTCGATTGTGGTTGCTGGTATTCGGTTGACCCAGCCTGATTTTTGGTTGCTATGATCTTGTTTCCTATTCTGTGTTTGAGGTTTTATTGGGCTCTTGTAGCTTCAACTTCAAGCCCTGGAACTTCTTCGTTTTAACAAGTTATTTTGCTTGACTTGTGTGTCTTTGACGCCTCTTGGGTGAAGCTACTGGTGACGACATCGAAACATGAGCGAGGCTACAAGATTTAAAAAAAAAATGATCCACCAAACAACAATGCATAACATTAGAAAAATGAGCCAGTCGACATGATGAAACGCAAAAGCTTGGCATTAGGAGAAGTGGTCCACTCGAGAAAGCTCCATGCACAGACAAAGTCACATGATATCCAACCTAAACAGGTCAGAGCCTTTACACTGCTTAATTCTTGCTCACTAATCAGACTGCAAGACATCCCCACACATCAACCTCCAAGATCGGGCCGCAATTTGTTAAGCCCTGCCAAACCATAAAAGAGATCCATCGATGATACGACCTAGTTAGGATACATAAATCCAGCCTACGTTTCCAATATGTTCGAGATAAGCCCAAATCCCGAAATAACAACTGAAGCTGAAGTTAGCTCCCCTAAACAGCCCAAAACACACGAAATAACGTAGCAAAATCAATCAAAAATCAGCCCAAAACGACTGCAGCCTAAATTTGAAACGTTGGCCCATATGCACAGAATGGCCACAATACCAAGCCTCCAAAGCAGCACAATAACCACAGGTATCAGCTTATGTGGAAAGCTACGTTAGTTCGCCTCAACAAAGAACCAGCCTAGCTCAAACTTCACCACCATGCCCAAAGCGCCACCCGTTATCGTGGGATAGCCCACGCACAGCAATTCCACATAATTCGAACAATCTTTCACAGCCGAGCATGGAGTCTTCCACACACAAGCAAGGCCTGTAGTTTTTGGGACTCATCAAGGATGTCCCGGTTGGCACTACAATTTGAAGCTTTGCACCTGACAAGGATCTCATTCGACACTAAGATATGGGGTGATCCTGACCTTCATCAGGTCTAATGAAGTACGGTCTCCCAAAAACTTTCACCAAATCTGGTAGAGTGAAGACTCAGTTAGACCTCCGCAAGGCCAATTCGACCATATACCATCACTAACCTTTGTCAGGTCTTGTAGTGTGAAAATTGTAGAATGAGGAATGAAGACCCTCATGGACCTTCATAAGGTCAAGTAGAATGAAGATCCTCCTGAACCATCATCAGTTCCAGACGACATTAAAGACTCCCCTGGTCATTTGACCTGTAGTATGAGGATTTTCTTGACCTTCATCAAGTCCAGTCGACCGGGGACATCCCCCATATATTCATTTCGAGTCAACTTGTAGACATGGATTACACATGTCGTATGACTCATATCTTCCTGGACTCATCAAGTCCAGTCGACCGGGGACATCCCTCATAGACTCATTTCGAGTCAACTTGTAGACATGGATTACACATGTCGTATGACTCATATCTTCCTGGACTCATCAAGTCCAGTCGACCGGGGACATCCCTCATAGACTCATTTCGAGTCAACTTGTAGACATGGATTACACATGTCGTATGACTCATATCTTCCTAGACTCATCAAGTCCAGTCGACCGGGGACATCCCCCATAGATTCATTTCGAGTCAACTTGTAGACATGGATTACACATGTCGTATGACTCATATCTTCCTGGACTCATCAAGTCCAGTCGACCGGGGACATCCCCCATAGACTCATTTCGAGTCAACTTGTAGACATGGATTACGCATGTCGTATGACTCATATCCTCCTGGATTCATCAAGTCCAGTCGACCAGGGACATCCCCCATAGACTCATTTCGAGTCAACTTGTAGACATGGATTACGCATGTCATATGACTCATATCCTCATGGATTCATCAAGTCCAGTCGACCAGGGACATCCCCCATAGACTCATTTCGAGTCAACTTGTAGACATGGATTACACATGTCGTATGACTCATATCTTCCTGGACTCATCAAGTCCAGTCGACCGGGGACATCCCTCATAGATTCATTTCGAGTCAACTTGTAGACATGGATTACACATGTCGTATGACTCATATCCTCCTGGACTCATCAAGTCCAGT
Source organism: Zanthoxylum bungeanum (assembly GCA_019454045.1). NCBI lineage: Eukaryota > Viridiplantae > Streptophyta > Magnoliopsida > Sapindales > Rutaceae > Zanthoxylum > Zanthoxylum bungeanum. The sequence goes on along the minus strand of SKCR01002818.1, from coordinate 17,853 downwards.
CGATCGGGGACATCCCCCATAAACTCATTTCGAGTCAACTTGTAGACATGGAGGGCACATGTCGTATGACTGATATACTGACCTTCATCGGGTCCAAACGATTGGGTACTTCCCCAATGGCTATTGTAGACTCAAGTTGATAACTTGACATTCGTTTGGTTCAATTAGTAGGCAGCATCAACGCTCGAGTACAGCTACATAATATGGCCTCGTCCCAGGCGACACATGCATCAAGTACTCTCCAAGCCAATGACTCTTGACTTAGAGAGTAGGGGACAAACTGTTTGGGCCAAATTTGGTCCAGGGGTAGTTTCGTCATTTTACTTCAGACCCAATACTGGACGCACCCCTGAAGCCTCCTAATCAAACCCCAAAGACATAATGTCGGCCCAGGCCCGATGAACACCAACACCCGTAACCGAAGGACCATCCAGAGGCCGGCCCACGTAACGCCTAAGTTCATAAACACCATTCATAAATTCAACAGTTGCCAGCCAACAACGGGCAAATACAATAAAACCCCCCTCATGAAGTCGACCATTATCACGACCCAACGGACAAGCAATCAAACGGCAATAAAGGCACACGTTACTTAATCATGTATATATAGGAAATGAGATTCCAATAGGAGGACATTCAACGTCTGGCTCTCCTACCCATAGCTTTGGGACATCCTCAAGCTCGCCACTTCTGCTACTTACTGTACGGGCCACCACACTTACCGCCCTCACGGCATTCAACGGAGTTCAAGGTAGCATCTAACCTTGACCTTCCATCTACAACTACCTTTGTTCATTTACTGACTTGGGCGTCGGAGTGCCCCCGGCACCCACCACATCGGTGGGCAGTACTCCCGCTCACTCTACATCTTTATTTTGCAGGATCGCTAGTGCCTCATCCTCACGAAATCTCGATTGTAGACCTCGGGCGAAAACCAGCGTCTACATTTATAATGTAATGTTCCAAAACATTATTTGATAAACAAATAGTTATAGAATGAAATGTAATTAAATATGTTTTAAAGATAATTGTTGATTACAATATTATATATCTAGCACACAAACGCACGTATCGCTCAAGTACTATAATGACTGAAAGTCGGATGTCGAACCCACATGAACTTAATATTTATCTTATTAATAACAAGATTAACCTACTTAACTTAAACTAAACTATTGGGAAAAGAATTTAAGTGCTTAATCTAAGATTCAATTGAAATATTAAATAAAGCACACACAATAATTTGAAGATAAACTTTATGCGCGACAAGAACCTAGGGTTGCAACTTCATCTAAGCATGCACACAATGAGTATTGACATTTTTCATTCAATTGAGTTTTTGTTACTAATTTTTAACCTATAATGTTAAATTATTCACAAAACTCTCTTTCGATGGTCATGTAAATATATTCGGATTTAAACCAATTAACTATATGTCTATATTAATTAAATTAAACCAAATTCCTTAAAGTCAAGTTCTAATAATTGGGTACGTATAATCTTTAGGTATATTTCTATCCTACATGGAATCTATTCAACGAATAAATCACATGCTATTATTCTCATGGCTAATCCAAATTTGCTCTGTCAAGTTCATAAAGATTTACCAAGACTATTCTATTGTTGGGTAAACAAAATAAAATATGCATTCAGTATAGAGAATAATAAATAATAAATAACAAATAACAAACCCAAGAGAATAAATTATACAATTAAATTAAATAAACATGCATGCGATTCTCTACAATCCTAAATTTAATGAACTAGCTACTCATAATATTCAATCAAAACATGCTAATCATTATTACAAAGCAAAGAACTCATAAAAAATAAAGTTAGAGCTAAAATGGATGAAAAAAAACTCTTGTTTGCTTATATATGAGGTCTTGAAGGTGTTTGCTTATTGAAAATCGAATTCAGGGTGAAACTGAGATGGATCTACAGTGACGCAACACGCGTAACGCGTATCACCCAACATTTTGCGCGTTGCGCCGCCACCATTAATTTTGACAATAGAATTCTATTTAAGTTTTGTTCTTGCGCACGTCTCGACGCGCGTCAGCATCGGGACGCGCGTTTTGACTCTGAATTTTTCCCGATTTGTTATGTATCTTGTCGTTTTTATCTCTAGTTAATTCTACCGAGTCATGATATTATTTTAACTGTAAAAATACACTTAAAATACATCAAAGCGCTCATAAACCCCGAGATCACCCAACATATTAAGATAGAATGGCGGTAAAATATGAGGTTATTAACTGATCATCAATTATGTCCTTGTATATTATAAAAGTAAAATAGATGAATATTTTATTGTTATTATTTCAAGGGGCAAGTTTATCTTCACATGTAATATTATTTTTTTAAAGTTATGTTTATCCTCAGCCCCTGATGTGGGTTGTTTGTTTTCAATGTCTCAATAATCGTTTCTTTATATCATATTCCACTCAATTTCATCTCATTTTATCAATCTAAATAATAAATTTTAAATAGTTTAAGTTACATTTCACTATATTTGATCCACTTCCATCGATCCAAATAGCCCAAAGTTCTCTCTCTCATTTTTTTAATATATAGGGAGAAGTGTTTCTTGCCAAATTCCAAATCTATGGTGGATAATATTGTCAGAGCGTATAAACTAGTTTATAAGTTGTCGAACAAACGCTAAAATATAAGGTAACGTCAAAAAATAATCTTATGTTATGAAAGTATGGTTTTGTAAGCGTTAATTTACTTGTTTGATGAAGTGTTAAAACGTTAGCGTTAACACTCTACTAATTAGAGGTGTGCATCGGTCAGTTCGGTCTGTTAATCCTTGATTTTTTAACCGAACCGAAATTATTTGGTTAAGTAAATATTTAACTGATTTAACCATATGATGGCACGTAACCATTAACAAACTTAACCATTATTTTTTTTATCGGTTTTTGTTAATTTAGTTATTAACCAGTCCATAATCTCCATAAATAAAAATTTACATTAACATTTTGATACAAATTTAAATTCATCAAAAAGACAAACATATATGTGTTTAACAAAAGAAGAAAATTTTAAATTCATCAAATAACAGTTTACAATTACACTCAATAGATGTATAAGGTAAAAATTTTAATTTCGTTTTAATTAAAAAATATATAAAGTCAAATTATGGTTTGTAATCGGTTAATTGGTCAATTCGGTTATACAAATCTCATAATCTTAACCGAAACAAAAAAGTTAAAAATCTTAACCGAAAAAACCGAGTTAATCACAATAACCAAATCATTATAAAAAAATGATCGGAACGATTCGATTAATCGATTAAAACCAATTAATGCACACTCTTACTAGTAATGTTCCATGGAAAGGACAGTAAGATTTGTTGTTATGTCTGCTCTTACTCACTCATATGTAATATATAAATGGACATTGAACCCTCATCCCTCGTCTTTATGTTGAGGGATGGAAACCAAAAACAAATGAGGGCATTATCAATATGAAATTATAAAAATTAAAAGTGGTGCTACACATAACGTGGGGTTTAGTTTTTAAGATAAAAAATTAAATTAAATATTAAATTGAATTATTCTTTATAAATAGTATTAGATTGAAATATTCAAACATTTTTAATTAAATATTAAATTGAACTATCTCTCAATACGCCCTCTGGTTAGGAATTTGAATCCAATTTTTTTTTTAAATCGTTGAAAATTTCACTGTCAAACCATTCATTCCGAACTTAAATAAGGCGGGTGAATTATATCCAACTTTCTATATTCAACGGTCATTTATAAATTATATTACATAATTTATACTTTTGAGTTCCACCATAACACCATCTAACAAATTAAAGTAAAAAAATCAACAGCTTAAATAATATAATCTAAACCTCAGTTGACCCACATACAATAAATAAAATTAATTTCATCGATTTCATTTTCATTCAAAGAATTGAACAGATTTCATTTTCCAGAGTGTATCGATGGAGTTCGTGAAGCGAAAGAGCGTAATCGAGTTTGTGAAGCTAGCAGCAACCCTATCGTAGCTTTGCCATCGCGTCACACCTACCATCGCAGTTATATATATATATATATATATTTTGTAGACATTGGCTTTTGGGTTTGACCTTCGTACAAAATTGAGATTTGTATGATGGGATAATAGTGATTATGCAAAACAAATGTATAATGAGCTGAGAGTTTCTACCCACCGGTGTAGTGGTTGTCGTAAGCACTCTGACGCTCAAGTCAGTAATGAAGACAAGCAGTAAATAAGGGAGGAACAAGGTTTGAAGTTTACTTGACATCCGTAAACTGCCGTGAGGGCGGTAGGCAAATGTTTAAAAGGCGATTTGCTTTGAGAGCTCTAGTATAAGCATCAAAGCTTGAATGAATGGTAACTCCGACTTCTGTATCCTTATATAGACTATGGAATAACTCTCTAATTGGATTCGATGCTACATTTATAATGGTGGGTCCTATTAATATATTAAATGTTTAACTTTTCGAGTTTAAAACGGCTAATCACGTGGAGAGCAATTAATTATAAAGAAGTATTTTTCGGTTGGAGATCTGTTGGAAAGCCAATAGGTTGCCTTGTGGGATTCGTCTGGTATATAATACCGAGAATAAAAGACTTCTGGGTCCTTAGCCCAACCTTAGCCTATATTTTATGTATGTTTGTTTGAATGATGAATCGGTTGTCCTGTTGTCAATTGGACTTTATCTATTATATGAGTCTGATATGAAAAGACAATTTAATTCTTGACCCAAATTTGACCTATATATATATGTATGTATATATGTATGAACTTGGAGTCTGTATCATGGTAAATGTAAGGTAACTGTTGGACAAGTATGACCCATAGCATCATTATTTGTAAAAGACATTGTGTTTTTTGTGCAAATTAACTGTGTGACAAAGGAAATTGTTATTTTATCATTTTGTAATTAGATTACTTGGAAATATATAAATGATAAAAGTTCTTATGATTAGTTCCAGATTAATAAGATATGAGACAATATTAATCCACGAACGGTTTAATCATTAAATATCTCTAGTCGTAGTATTATCGAGACTGGACATTGATAATGCGGAATAGACTAGTATTACACTTGTGCACGTTATGGAAGCTTAACGACATAGTTCTCATATATTTAAGTATTGGATACTTATGCAAGTGTGATATGAGGTTCTATTAGCCGTTGGACCGGGAACAGCTTCGCTCTGAATAGACCCCTCAGAATCACATTGTAGTATGACTATGTGTCTATGGGAATCCGAATCAGGGTAGGTGTATGTGGTCTTAACCTGAGACTTGCATCGCTAATACTTGCGACAATCAGTACGTTTTGATTTTGGTCGTCCATAGCTTTAACAGGTTATGTGTACGCTTATTCCGGGTTTACTGAGAATCATAGTGTATTGGGTGTGATGTCAAGATGTAAGTATCATTTCAGTCATATGGAGACGATGATCATGCATGATACAAAACTAGTACTCTTAAATGCTGTAGCTATCAGGATAGTATGACAATGTCATGATTATCCGATTACAGAGACTAGTTGCTGATGATCTGATATATGTTTTGTACTGGGCAGACACAATTCCAGCCCCGGGCCTAGCATATGACATCTGATACTGGATCGTATTACACAATTCATTGTATACTATGCCTGATACAGATTATATATTCCTCGTTGAATATTTCTGGAGAATTGGGTAGACACAGTGCTTTGCTAGAAGCCAACCATGTCTTGTAAATCGGTAAGAACGTGGTACGGGATACGCACGTGTTCGGATAATCCGATGACCGTATTTACTGCCAACATATCCAATGATCTCTTGGGTCGCTTCCCAAAGATTCACCGATGACATTTGACTCGAACAAAATTAATCCGAGATTAATTATAAGAGAGAAAATTAATTTGAGATTAATTGCAGTAAGAATTTATCTGAGATAAAATTTGAATAGAAGAAATAACGCGATTAATTTGAAATTAATCGATTAAATAATATATTAGATATATTAATTGAAAATCGGATTTCAATGCGGAATTAAAATTGGATTTTAATTCGAGCGAAGGAATTAATTTGGAATTAATTCGTAAGCGATTTTCGTAATAATTTTGCTATGCATTATTATTTAATTAAATTGGATTTAATTACATCGTAACGGAAAATTCTTTTATTCGGATTAAACGAACTCGAGCCCAAAGTGTGTTGTGTAAGCCAACTTGAATTTTGAATTCAAAGTGGTGGGACCCACTAACTTGCATCAACATGTCACATGTGTGATGGAAGTTGTTGGTTGCATTTAATGCAATCTTACACACAACTAAAGTGTGTTGAGCAAGTTTTGTAACACTTGCCTTTGGTTTTTGAAAAAAATCAACACAAAAAAAAAACTCTCTTTTTCTCCCTCATTTGCCGTGAGCATCTTCTTCCTCTCCATTGATTTTTGCTTCAAAAATCAAGCAAGCTAGCACTTAAGCAGTCCTGTGAGGTGATAAGGAAACTCACCCTTGGGTAGGAAACACTCAACATAAAGCTTGGAGCTTCCACCATACGAAGAAAGTTTTGAACCTCATCCATTCTATGTAAGTTCTTTCCGCAAACTTACTTATTCATTCACATACTAAATCAATGTTTAGAGACCTTGGACATGTCTAGGACACTAACAATAACACTGTGATTCTTGCTCAAAAACAGACCGAACGCGTTCAAGTTATTAGCTCGTCCAACCCGACAACATTCATGAGTCGCTCGTTCAACTGTCCCTCGGAGGCACGGTCGAGAAGTATCATGTATGATTGCCCCCTTCATTTCTTTCTATCGGTCTCACCCAAAAAGAGAGACAACTTAGCCAAAAAAAAGTGAGCGGCCCCATAAGTTATAAGGGCGAGCCATATATATATATATATATATATATATACTTTCTTAACGCAACACGTGGCAATTCAGTTTTAAGATTACAAAAATTAAATTGAACTATCATTCATAGTCAAATATTATATTGAGATATTCAAGCATTCAAAACTTCAAATTAAATATTAGGTTGAACTATCCCTCAACGCCTTATTTGACACCTGATCTATTTATTTTATTTAAAATGAAATTGTAAAATACAAAAAGAAAACCTAAAAAAAAATATATAATCTTCTAAGCATACCTAATATATACTATTAACCCTTAAAAAAAATATAAACCTCAAATATATTATGTATTGATTAAAATACAAAATAAAAAAGACAAACAAACAAATAAATAATTTTGTTACTATATTAACATAATTACTATTATTAAATTTAATACTTATTGATTTTAATATCTGCAAAAATAATTCTCATTTCTTGTATCCAATAGAGCAAATGATGCAGAGAAAGTAGTTGATACAATGGAATTTGTTAACCGCTGATTTTCGTTCTAAGGGCAAATCTGTAAATTTACTTTTCGAACAACAACTTGGCTACAAGTGAATGTTTCCTCTTTGTGCCAACAAACATGGCCTCAGGAGAATGAATACAGCCTCGAACCAATAAATTCAAAGTGGCATCGGCGGAACGAATGCAGCCCCGAACCAATAAATTTAAAGTGGCATCAGCGGAACGAATGCAGTCCCGAGCCAGTAATCTCAAAATGGTATTGGCGGAACGAATACAGCCACGAGTCAGTAAACTCAAAATGGCCTCGGCAAAGCGAATGCAGCCCCGAGCCAATAAACTCAAAGTAGCCTCAGCGGAACGAATGCAGCCCCAAGCCAATAATCTCAAAGTGGTCTTGGCAGAATGAATGCACCCCGAACCAATAAACTCAAAGTGGTATCGGCGGAACAGATGTAACCTCGAGCCAATAATCCGAAAGTGGCTTTATCGGAACGAATGCAGTCCCGAACCAATAATCTGAAAGTGTTCTTGTCGGAACGAATGCAGCATCGAGCCAATAAACATATATAATAAACAAGCATGGATAAACAAGTTTTTATATGAGAAAGTAAGATTTTGACTCATATTTTTGGGATCTACCGCACTTCTTACAACTCTTTGTGGGTCATTTTAAGAGAGACTCTATTGAAAATATCCTATCAGCACCTCAACATTGCGACCTGACGATAGTCGCTATCAGTGCTGGTTGGTATTCATAGCCACTTCGTATATGTATTCATTCAGATAGTCATTTTTTACCAAGTCTTCCACATGCTCCCGCAGGTCTCTATATCCATTCATGGAATGTCCTCTTATATTATGGTGTAAACAATAAGCCCTGTTATTTTCCTTCTCAATTGGGAACCTCATTAGGTCGAGCTCAATCATTAGATCTTTATCATGGATTTCCCGAATTATCTGGGCCAGAGATCTGTTCAGTGGGTATACATTATCCCCCAGGGACAAGGTTGACCTGGACATATGGTCTATTCTCTTAAACTTGATTATTATGAGGCATCGGTCTGAGCTCATTTTGCCTCGGGGCTGGTCTCCTCAGATCTCTGCCCAAATCCCGCTGACTATCTGGCTTTATATTGGTCCTCTAGGTGCCCCTTCCTCAAATAATCTTCTCATATTCCTCTATTAGCACAAACTTCATTGTTTGCTCCAAAGCTGAGGCATAGTGTGGTATCTCCCAGACTATCATATGAGACCATAAACTCCCGAACTTGAGGTCCCATTTGAAACTTTCCAAGGCCTCTGAGGACTCGTACGCTCCGACCTATAACACCAAGCTATGAAATCGATCAACAAAACTTTTAAAGGGCTCGTCATTCTTTTGCTTCATCAACCTTAACGACCTCACCATCTTCTTCGGCACGCACACCCATTTGAAGTGTTGTACAAAAGATTTCCTTAACTGCGCGAAGCTGCTAATACTCCATGGGGTCAAGTTCCTGATCCACAAACTGGCTGACCCGCCCAGGGTTAAATGGAACACCTTACAGACGGCCTCTTCGACCATTCCCTGAATCTCCATCAACAAAACGAACTTATCAACGTGAGACTTCTGGTCCGTGCTACCTTTGTAAACATCCATGGAGGGTATAATGAATCTCATTGGAAATCCCATCATCAAAATTTACTTCGTGAAAGAGGATGATGTCCCTATGTCTTGGTTACCCATTAGTCCGTCTTTTATATATTCCTTTCCATTCCTTATCTCCCGCCGAAGCCAACTCCTCATATGGTTCACGAAACTATCATGTTCTCGACTATGGGTTTCCTCGCGCCTTCCACTCAATGCGTGATATCCTCTATAACCGGGGACTTCATATCGTTCCCCTGGAAATTGTTCCAGGTCACTATCCGCAAAACGTGGACTGTTACTATAGGACTCTGGAGTTTGTCTGCCTTCTTTCTCTTCCCACAACTCCCCCGCCGTTACGGCTCTAGCAATGACTACTGATATCACTTTATAGGCACTTCTCTTCTCATTCTCGCCATATCCTTATACTCCGACGATCTTTTTTCCTCATTGTTATCTCTTATTTTCTTTGGCTTGGGCATGCTTCTCATCTTTCTCCATTTTTCTTTTCTAACATTTCTAACTTTTCCATCATGGTCTTCATGAATACATGAGTTGATTCTCCTTCCTTCCGAGCTTATTCCCTTTATTTTTCGCATAGTTTCCTTCATTTTCTCCATCCACTCCGTCGTCGAAGCCTATGAAGATCTATGGTTCCCGTCTTCTGCCATCGTCTCAACATGTTTGTATTTGTTACTTCTTGTACTGTCCCCATAGACGGCGCCAACTGTTGACAAATAATTTTCATTCCAGGGGCAAATCAGTAAACTTACTCCTCTAACAATCATACTTCAGCTGTGAATTTGTTTGGTTTGGTGACCAAATGTAAACTTAACAAAAGATGAGAAAACACACAGATAAAATAAAAGGTTTTATGTGGTTCAGCGGAATGGATCCAACCTACATCCACGAGCACAAGGGAAAAGAAAGATTTTATTACGTAATCGGATTTGACCGACCTGCATTGACTCTCGATTACACGCCTAACCGACCTCTCACTAGCTTTTGATTACAATAAGCTTTTTGCTCTCTTATACAAGTGCGAAATCAAATTAGCTAACATCTTACAATGAATTCTCAACCCCTTTATATATTATGGGAAATTCTACTATTATACCAATCTTGTGACGTCAGCCACATGAATCTACCATTAATGCGAAGGCTATCTTCCCCAACTACTCTACAAACAGTGGCTATGCCACCTGACATTTCATTAAATCATGCCACTTTTAGCCACTGTCATACATTACCTTACAAAGTTAGCCTATAATCTATCAACTCTCATGTGATAACGTATGCTAGAAGATAAAACGGAGATCTGCTCTTGTCACGTCATACCTTTTTAGAAGGTGCAAGTTCCCATACACGACTTACGTCATCTTGACTTGATCATAAAACTACTACCCCGACCCGTCCACCCAGGTCGGGCAACTGAAATAACTGACATCCTATCTTGTTGAGCTACTGGGTCGGGTCGGTGGTCACTGACCTCATCGGGCCAACCTTCTCATATGCTCAAGTGTTGCTCTGATACTTTATTTTTGTCCTCTGATTGACTTTATACAGCTTAGACTCGGGCCTTTCTGCCTGACCTCTCATCCTTTGCAAGGACTTCGGGCCATCTGTCAAATACAAACCCCATCTTAACCTTCCTAGAGATTATGACTTCTTGGGGGCTGAAAACCACCATCAACATAATTAATACAGATGTTATAAGAGTCAGTGTAAAGTGTAAACCGAGATGATCGACAATTTAAAGTGTAAACCGAGATGATCGACAATTTACAGTTTCAATAACAAAATTTGAGTTACGATTTTAGTTATATCATGCGATTATAATTAAAGATGTGTTTAATCTGTATAAAGTACCGATTCCATATATAAAAAATAGATTTTACCTGCATTATATATATATATATATGCATATACATATACATATACACACACACACTAGTGTATGTCCGTGCCTACGGCACGATATTACAAAATTTACAGAGATTGAGATTATGTTATTTAATTTGTTTATAATGAAATGATTTTATTTTTTAATTTATTTGGCAGTTTTCATTTTCCATTAATAAATGATTTTATTCTTTAATTTATTTGGTAGTTTTCATTTTCATTTTTATAGAGATTCTATAATGAAATGATTATTTATCAGCCATTAAATTATAATGAAATAATCTGAGCCGCCAATTAAGCCACATAAAAATATCATTTGGATACATTATCTCTCTTAATCTTAACCATTGGTTGTCTTCTCTTTCCCCCACACCATTGTGCTTTATAATATATATATATAATAAAGGAAAATGGTGTTGGAGGAAAGAGAATGTATCCAACGGCTCTCTTTATGTGGCTTAATTGACGGCCCAGATCATTTAATTGGTAATTGGAGGAAAGAGAGTGAATTGATTGATGTAAATGGTCAAAAAATTTCAAATTAAAAAATAGAAAGTTAAAATAAAATCATTTAATTAAAAAATAAAATCATTTAATTCTGTAACACTGTGCCGTAGGCACAGGCAAATACCGTAACACCCTGTCGTAGGCACGGCCAAATACTGTAACACCGTGTCGTAGGCACGGGCATCATTTAATTAAAAAATAAAATCATTTAATTCTGTAACACCGTGCCGTAGGCACGAGCAAATACTGTAACACCGTGCCGTAGACACGGGCAAAAATTAGTATATATATATATCGCAAGTTTCATTTGAAAAAATTAAATCATAATGTCTATTTTTATTTCATTAGAAAATAAACTTTCATAAACCATACATACAAAACTGTAATACCTTTAAACTAGTAATGATACAAGGGCTAAATTATGTTAATGTAAACTTTTTAAAAATTTAACATAAATTCAGGGTCAGTTTGTTTCAAAAAAACGTTTCAAAAGTTTGATGCATCCAATATGTTTTTGGATTATATTTTATGTAGTTAGAAGTAAGTTATAGAAACTTTGGAGATGGGAAAAAAATTTCGATCTATATTTCCAAAGTAATTTTTTGAAAAAATGCTAAACTTTTTATATTATTAGGAAAATAGTTTACGTTCACCAAAATTTTCATAAATATATCAAATTTCTAAAATGAGGAAAACATTTTTTTTTAAAAGACTTTTATCATGTGGAGATCTTCCAATCATATCTAGGGATGACAAAATGAATCAACGAATTGAATTTGTATCGACTCCTAAACTAATCGAATCAAAATGTGATGGAATTGTGTTAGCACCTTTTTTATTGGCATGTATCCGTGACAAAACAAGTTCAATTGAGTTGTAATCTTTCATGAAGATCTTTGTGCAATTGGACTGGTTTCTGGCTGCTGTGCATTAGACATGCGTTCGTGGTGCGTTCGTTGCAGTGTTCGAACGATTGGCGTTAGTGCTGCGTTCGTTTGTGGGTTCGAACGTGTGGCGTTAGTGGCACGTTCTTTATTGGGTTCGAACGGGAGCATTCCAGAGAGCAAACGTTCGAGGCATGTTCTTGTGGGGTTCGAACGGGAGCATTCCAGAGAGCTCACGTTCGTTGTGCGTTCGATTGACGTTCGAACGAGTCTTCACATAAAGGGCGCGTTCGTGTAGCGTTCTAGTAAGCGTTCGAACGCGACTGCGATCTGAACGCGTTTTTGGCCTGCAAAACCCTAGGTTTTCACCCTACCTATAAATATAACCATTAGCCGCCATTCTCATTAGTTGAAACATATTCCTTTTGAGCCAAAACCTCTCAACAGCTTTCAACTCTTTTGATTTCACCTTGAAGACTCTTTGAATCTCATGTCTTCTTTGTTAATGGTGAAATCCATTCTTTGATAAACCTTCAACACAACATAACCAAAATCCCTAATCCTTTAGAGTTCTATAGGAGGAGTTTTGGTAGTCGGAGTTCCGGCGTCATTGGTGATATAATCTACTCAGAGACTTCAGAGGTTCTGAAGAAAACCGTGGGTCGCGGGCTTGAGGAGTTGCCTTGAGTTCTTGCAGTATTGAGGTACTTGAGTCGGTGGAGTTGCCACCATAGGTCTTGACCATCGCTGTAAGTTTTTCTCGATATAGTGGATTCGGGTGGTAGCCTATACCCGGAGTGGTTTTTTACTCGGAAGAGTTTTCCACTTCGTCACCAAAATCATTGTGTTGAATTTTGTGTGATTGATTTTATTTGCTGCTTAATTATTGTTATTGTTTTTACATTTGCAGCTTATTATTTTTAGTTGGTTGATTTGTTAAATTGCCTGTTGCAATTCCATAGTAGCAGTAACATGACTTGTCCTGCTTATTGTCTGTAATTCCGCATAGGGTCAGAACTTAGGATAACCCCGAATTTTCAATTTGTATTCGATTCGTTTATTAAACAAATCATAATATCATGATTCGTTTAGTCATGATATTATTCAATAACATAATTTACCATAATTTATTTACATTAATTCTTCATAAATATATATATGAAATATATAATAAATATATTTATTAAAAATACCTCACTAAATATCGACAATGTTATTTTTTTTAATGGTAATTAGCTATAATTTCTTGAATCTTAATTGAAAAATAACAATAACTAGTAAAAGAAAATAATAAAATGAATTTTAAACTAATAAACGAATCAATAAACTTAAATTCGTATTCGATTCGTTTAATAAACGAATCGAATCGAATTGACTCATTTATTAAACGAATCAATTTTTTCAAACTCATATTCGCTTTAAAGCGAATCGAATCGAACAATAAATGAATCATAACCCAAGTTGTCACCCCTAATCACATCCCACATGATTATGTAATCAGAATGAAAAATTTATCTCGAATTCCTATCATTTTTTTTTAATTCAAATGAAAAATTATATCGAATCTTATAACAAACATATTTATCTCGAAACATGATAGTAAAAGTAATTAGATTATCTAAAGTAAAAATGATATATCTACAAAAATTAGTACAAAATCATTAAAATACATATAAAATTATTTGTCTTTTAATAATTTTATCCTAATTTTTGTACTATTTTTGTGTGGACATAACGTTATTCTATCTAAAATTATTGATTTAGAATTTAACTTTACAAGTATAATTATCTGATAAAAGAAAGTACCGATGTGGTCGTGATGACCGGGTTCAAATTCAAACCCGTGGGGCAGTTTGACATTTCACTCGTGTGTTTTGCATTGTTTTTACGACAGCAGTCACTCCAGGGTGTCAGCTACCAAACTTATTGTCCCACTACCAAGTTCAATCCTCTAAAACCCACGCGCTCACTTTACCGTTGTCCGTGACAATGCCGCCGGTAATCAACGGACACAGTCGGCCACGCGCTCAGGGCTCGCAAGTCTCCATATGAATTTTCTGGTTGGAGGTTACAAATGTAAATTCATCTATGCGTCAGCTTAAAATAAAGAACCTCGACACTTGTACCCGACGTAACTGCCGTTGGGACACCCAACACCACCCTCATTAACTCGACGGCTTTTATATCATGCACTCGTCCACACCAATGTCATTCTTTTTTCACCAACCAATCGTCCCGAAGAATTTTTAATTCTCCGTAAAGTATTGGCTTAGACTAAGTCACGGCATCTTTTACCATAGACCCCTTCACAGGAGAACGAAACTCTTTATTTTATGTAAAATTTTCAAATTCAGGCATTTTTAGCTCTCTCAGAAACAGCAAAAATAAAAAATAAAAAATAAAAAAAAAATCGAAGAAACTTCATTCACATTTCCTTGATTTGCAAGCTCACTGTCTCACTCACGCACTCACTCATGGTACATTTTCTTTGCTTCTACTATATAAATCCTTCTTAATCTCTTCTTCTGAAACTTGAATCAATTTATGTATTTTTATTTATTTTTAATTTTTATTTTGATGAAGTTTATGTTCATGTTTGCTGATACTTTGATTTTTGAGTACAGGAATTGTAGATTTGGAGGTTAGAGGACTCACATTTGTTAGGTAATTTTCAGATCTAGTGTAAATCCAACTGATACGTTTTAATTTGTGCTTCAATTCATCATTTGCTTGTAGAATGTCTAATTAGCCTTAGAATTCTGAGACTTTTCTTTCTTTTTGATTGTTTTTTTTTTGTTTGTTAAGATTTCGGTCTGGAATCGATTAGATCACCGTGTGTTTACATATTTGCTTGAGTAAATCTTTTAATGTTCACTCACTGAAGCAAGTAGTTTAGTATTCAGAATAAATAAGGTCACTCCACTACTTTGTTCTGGTTAGATTACAGAATTAAGTGAAAATGAGTAATAATTTATTCTACTGTTCATAATAACATGAATTGTGCATATAGGATAGCACATGACGTTATTAAATATGCAGTAGTCAAACTTTTTTTTTTGTTGCCAAAGATAAATTACATAAATAGAAGTGACTCGAATGCATCCGTTTAAGATGGTCCATCCGTTTGTTGCCAATGAACTCTGTTTCCTTATACTGCATGGTATCATTCTTGATTTAAATTTTTGCGTGACGAAACTACAACCTTCTAACTCTTGGAGTGGTGCAGGAAGCAGGTTTTTTTGTTGTGCAATTACGACTTCTGATTTTCAAGCTATGGGAAAGTCACCAGCAAAGTGGATCAAGACTGTACTCTTTGGCAAGAAGTCATCTAAATCTAATACTTCCAAAGGGAGGGAGGTAATACTAAGCTGTAAATAATACTTGATACATTCTTAGATGATGTTCTAGATTATCTATGTAACAATGAAATCCTGGCATCGTCGTATTGTTGGTATGGTCTTTTTTGGTGCTAACATCAACGACTCAAAAGTACCATACTATGATGGCAGGACGTTGATATTCCTCCTGAATTCTGAACATTCAAATTTGATGTGACCATAATCAAGCTATACAGTATTATGGTTTTTAGCTAGGAAGTACAGATATGTCATTCACTGTGCGTCTCGCATTTCCGAAACGTTTCGGAAATGGAAACGTTAAAGACACGTTTCGGAAACGTGTCCGACTAATTAAATTTTAAAAAATAAATAGGAAACGTCCGAACAATGTTTCGGATACGGAAGTTGAGAAGAAGAAAAAAAGCGTTCCCTTACTGAGCCTAAAACAATCACAAGTAGAGGAGGTGATTGTTGTTGTTATTATAACTAGTGCTTGCTTTTGTTTTTAGCAAATGAAATGTTGTCGTTCTTTTGGTTTTGGGTTCTTTTGCTCTTGACACTGAAAGTTTTCTACTGCTGTTGTTAGATCACGAGTGCAGCGAATCCATTCTCACGCGTAAGGCCGAGAGATTCGTGAGTTGAATAGTAGGATCGGTGTTTTGAGCATGAAATTCTGGTCGGAACAGATGAGATTCACCGAGATTAAACATTTGTTTAAGGGGTTGGGTTTGATTGGATCAGTCAACCAATTTGGCTGGTTCTTATCATTACTAAATTGTTTAAAAAAAAAAAAAAAACTAAGCCACTTGGGGAATTGAATATCCTATAATTATAATATATATGGCCATCTAACTTTACTCTTTTTACTTTAAAAAAAACTTCTCTCTTTTTTTATTGAACTTAAAGCTTGTAAGGTTTTCTTTAATTATATTATTTTTACATTTTCATGTTCACATAATTATATCTATATCTATATCTCTATATATATATATAATTTTTAAATAATTATATTATTAAACATATAACTTTTTTTTAATGTTTTCCTACCGTGTTCGTGTCCTAACTTCTTATAAAATGACGTGTCCGTGTCCGTATCTGTATCTGTTCAACCTGTACATTGACAATTTAATAAATAACCTCTACATTTTGTGACCACGTCTCTGTCTTTTGTACGATGTTGCATATGTTCGTCGGCTGTGAAACTACTGTTTCGATGTAACTATTGTAGTTGATGCATTAATCGATATTGACTTTCTTGCATGTCTGTTAAATTATATATATTGTCTTGTTATTGCTATCATCATCATTTAACTTTGATCATGTGTTTCTTTTGTAGAAAGTTGCAAATGAAAAGGAGGTCTTAGTTTCTATCAAGGCATCGGAAGCCGATGCTGCTCTGGATCCTCCCTTGGATTCACATCCAACCCAAAATACCACCCAGAGAGATGAAAGGAAGTTAATAGAAAACAAAGAAGCTGCTGAAATATCAGATGTTGGGGGAGTATCATTGCCAGGGAGACAAGTTGCATATTCTCAGAATATCTCACCGGAAGATGCACCATACGATCCTGAGAAAATTAAGCAAGACAAAGCAGCGACGAAGGCACAAGCTGTTTTCAGAGGTTTCTTGGTAATCTTCTCCTTTGTCGATGTCTTATGGGGCAAAGACACACGTCACATTCCTGGATGCAATTCTGTCTTTATCAGATGGTTATAGTATTGAAAATACATAACTTCCTTATGCAATTTATTATTTTGGCACCAATGTTAAATTGTGTTTTTGATATTATACTTCACACTTATACAGTTATACAAGCTTCTGATGTGCAGGCTCGCCGAGCATTTCGGGCCCTTAAAGGCATAATAAGGTTGCAGGCTCTTATTCGTGGACATTTAGCGAGAAGACAAGCAGTTGCTACTTTGGGTGCTATGCTGGGGATTGTCAAGTTTCAGGCACTTGTTCGTGGTAGAAAGGCCAGGCATTCTGATATTGGACTTGACGTGGGCAAAAAGTGCAATCCAATGAAGATTTTGGTAATTTCTTGAGAGCTAGTCTAATAGGGAACTGCTGCTTTTCATTTTTCATTTTTTATATTTTATATTTTATTTTCAAGAGACGATTCTTTCAGTAAAATTCGGCCTTTTGATCGCAATGTTCATACATATAGTTGAATATGGAAATACAATAATTTATTGTCTCATAGCCAATGTCTTGCATAGAAACACTTGAT
>SKCR01002817.1:0-27201 GCA_019454045.1 Zanthoxylum bungeanum | reverse complement strand
CACTAATATTACACTAGTTTGTAAAGTTGAGTTATGTTTTAGCCGCACAGAAACTTGTAGGCACTAGGGAATTAAAATATTAGATATTTTAAGTAGAAACCTTTAATTTTTAAATAGTGAGTGGGAGAGGAATATATGACAATATATCACGCGATCTCCGTTGTTAGTCCGAAAACGTGAGATAGCGTCTCGAGACAACTTTGTTTTCATCCTTTATGGATGATGTCCATTTTTGGTCAATATCAAGTTTGGATTCCGAGAGGATAGAAATTCTACATGTATCTGGTGAACTGACCTACCTTACGGCGACACTTCACTAGTGAAGTCCAAGGGTTCCGAAATAACGGGTTATACTCACAAATGACTGATTAAATGTTAATCGAAATTCCTTGATCAAATTAAATGGTGGTTGTTTAATATAGGAATAAGAGTTATTCCCGCATATATTAATCAATTGAGATTGTCTCGATCTATCATGTAAATACTTGACCTACCCTACGGCGGCACTTATTTATGGAATGATAGATTTCCGTGACATAATAATTCTTTTAGGTTTCTAATTCATTATACATGATACATACATCATGTTTAATTTTATGCCTAAATGTTTTGATGATTTTGATATGCTATGAATGAATATTAAAATGCATGTTTATTTTATTTGTAGACATGGTTTCTTCAATAATTTCAATTCTCTCAAATGAAAAATTAACGAGAGAAAACTATATAAAATGGAAAAGTAACATGAACGTTATATTGGTCTATGAAGACCCTAAGTTTTTCCTGACGGAGGAATGTCCTTCCGAGCCAGGCAGAAATTCTGGTCAAGTTATGCGTGATGCCTATCAAAAATGGGTCGCAGCCAATGAGAAAACCCACTGCTACTTGCTAGCAGGGATATCTGAGGTTATTTCTGCAAAGTATGAGCCAATGGATACATTATATTTGATGATGGAATCATTACAGGGCATGTTTAGGCAGCCTTCAGAGCGGCAACCTCTTAAGACTATGGTCTCAGCGATGACCGCAAGGATGAAGGAAGGGATATTAGTCCGAGAGCACGTATTGAGGATTTTGACCTATCTCAATAAGACCGAAACTCATGGAGCTCTTATTGACGAATATAGCCAGGTGACCATGATAATGGAAATAGCTTCGAAGAGTTTCTTTAATTTTAAAAGTAACTATGTTATGAACAAGTTGACTTTGAATTTGACACAGCTGTTTAATGAGCTCACCCATTATGAGTCCATGCTAGTGGATCATTGTAAGCCAAGTGGAGAGGCAAATTTTACCGATTATTCTAAATTTGCAAAGACTAAGAAGAAAGGCACTGGGAAGGCTAAGGCAAAGCCCATGAAGAAGAACAATAGAAGCTCCAATGATGCCAAGCCCAAAGGAAAATATTTCCATTGTAATAAGGATGTCATTGGAAAATGGACTATCCTAAATACTTTAATGAGTTGAAAGAGAAGAAGGCCACATCTACTTGACTCATGGAGGGACCTTGTTGAAGGTGACTATACCATAAAGGTCGGGACATTGGATGTCGTTTCAGCTAGAACAGTAGGAGTTTCGAGTTTAAATTTTTTAAATAATATTTATTTACAATTGAATAATGTGCTATTTATTTATGATTTTCTCAGGAATTTGATTTATGTTTCTAAACTTTTTGATGATGTTTTTTCTATTTCATTTTAATAATAATTTAGTTATTATTACTAGAAATATATTAACTATATGCACATGAAACTCAGAGAACAACTTATATGTGTTAAGACCGTTTGACACATAGTTCACTGCTCAACACATAGATGTTTAAGGTTGAGAAACTTAAAACAAAATGGTAAAAGATTTCTCATGATGACACATATTTGTGGAATCTTAGACTCGGTCATATTAGTCTTGACTCGATAGATAGGTTGATGAAAAACAGAGCTTTAAACCAGTTAAAGCCTGAAACCTTACCAATCTGCGAATCTTGTCTAGAAGGAAAAATGACCAAGAGACCATTTACTGGAAAAGTTATAAGAGCCAGTCAACCACTTCAGCTAATACATTCGGACGTTTACGGACCAATGAAATTAAGAGCCCGAGGTGGTTGATAAACGATAAATATATCAATATTTACAGTCTATTTTACTTAATATTTTGTATAGTTTTTGAGTTTTGTGAATATTTTGATGTGTTTTGTGTTATTTTGTAAATAAATAAAATAACATGACTCTCTGGAATCAAATCAGGGCATAAACGGTAAAAATCAGATGAAAAATGGTAAAATTGGAATTCTACCTCGTGACATGCAATACTTCTGCGTCGCGACCGCTAACATGTGTCTGCCACGTGTCAACATCAGAGCAATCTCGCTAACATGCGTAGGCCACGTGTCATCATCCCATGCTACCGATAATACACATCATTGCTTACGTCTGTGTCGCGACACGCACAACCTTACGCGTCGCGACGCCAAGCCAATTATTTTACGAAAGCCACGTGTCAAGATCCTGTTGAATCACCGGTGCGTCGAGACGCGAAAGTGGTTTGCGTCGCTGAAATTAGAAGGAAAATTCATACATTCTTTTGGGGAATTCCTTAAGAATACTAAGAAGATTGTATCTTGATTGTTTATTTACAGCTTTATGTATTTAATTTTTTATTTTAAGAAATAGTTCTTTCTTTATTTTACCTTTCAGTCTTTATTTTACTTTTTCAGTATGAGGAGGTAACTCCCATTTGCGCGGGGTGAAAGGTTAAGCTTTTATTACTAATATTTAGATTAATCTCCCTTAGTTATAATATATAAACTATTTAAAGCCTGACTTAATGAGATACCGCCTTTATGGTCGGTTTGACTTAATTAAATTGATTTTTAACCTGACTAAATTGGATACCGCCTTTATGGTCGGTTGGAATTAATCATAAATCTGACTTAATCAGGATACCGCCTATATATTCGGTTGGTAATGTCATGCAAAGTTTATATATTGTAATAAGGGAGATATCTAAAATAGAAATAATAAAAATGGATCCTCTAACCCCCAGTATTTTCTTTATTGTTTATTTTATCTTTTTAATTTCCAAGATTTACTTTATGTCATTTACTTTATTTAAGCTTTTACTAGTATTAGATATGTGTTGTAACTAAGCCCGTTATATGGGGTTGTGATGAATTCCAATATCACCGGTTTATAAGTGGTAATTTTATGACTTGGGTAATATAAAGGTTTATTTATTGAGTCTTAAGCTTAATGCTTCTTGTTAACTGGCCATTAATAAGATTAATCTGGTAAATTTAAAATGAACTTGGAAAATAGATTTTAGGTTTCAGCCTTAGACTCAATAGCTCACGATCTCCCTTAAGGATAGATAACCCGTAATAGATTTCCTTACAGGATAGGAATATACCTGTCGGGCGGGGATAGCCATAATTGGAACTTAATTTTAATGAATTCAGGTAACTTTGTTAACATAGGAATATGATTAATTAGGTTATAATGGGTGTTTGCGTCTGACCAACGGAAGAGGCTTTTGAACAAATTCCTGTTCCAGATTAATAAACCAATATATTGCACAAACGTGAGATAACCACTTCATCTTTAAAACATATTGGAAGGATTCACAACCCTAGATAGTTTAATAATATTGAATTTTCCTTTTATTTACTTTGCACTGTTTTATTTACTTGTTTTAAGTTTAAATTCACCATCCAATCAAACAACCAATCTATTAGATACTCGTAAACATTTGGCTTCACAAATTATTAGCTTAGGTATTAAGTCCTTATGGGATCCTTAGATTTTATACTACTTGAGCGATACGTGCGCTTGCGTTACTTGAGTGATTTCACCGATCAAGTTTTTGGCGCTGTTGCCGGGGACTTATTTATCTTTTACTATTAATTTTGGGGTTAGATATTTTTACTTGTGTCTAATTGTTTTTATTTATTATTTTTGTTTTCTTGTGTTTCAGTTTCTTAGACATTACATGAGAAGAACTAGAAGCTTTGAAATCCGTCTGATTGACCCAGAAATTGAAAGAACAATCAGACAGTTGAGAAAGGAAAGACGTGAAGGTCAAGAAGCACTGATCAACATGGAACCTGAACCTTTGGAAGTCGCACTATCAATTCCCATTTGAGACAGAACTATTCCGGTGGTTGACGACTTTATTTCATGTATTGTACTTCCTTCCTTACCAGAAAATACGTGTGCATCAAAAGATGCATTTAGATGATACAACAGTCAGTTCAGTTTGGGGTTAATGCAACTGAAGATCCTAATGCCCACATCAGTAACTTCCTAGAAATTTGTGGCACTTTCAACTATAACCGAGAAGCTGAAGAAGCAATGAGACTGCGTGTTTATCCATATTCTTTGAAAGACAGAGCTAAGGCTTGGCTACATTCACTACCAGCAGGTTCCATCATAAGTTGGAACACTCTAGCCACCATATTCCTTGCAAAGTACTTTCCTCCAGCCAGAACCGCAAAGTTGAGGAATGGAATCACATCCTTTGTGTAACATGATTCAGAATCCCTCTGTGAAGCTTGGGAAATATACAAGGAGTTGCTCAGAAAATGTCCTCACCATGAGATTGCAAAGTGGCTACAAGTCCAAACATTCTATAATGGACTTTCTGGACTAATGAGAACTACAATTGATGTTGCTGCTGGAGGCGAATTAATGGAAAAAGAGAAGATCGGGCATGTGACCTAATTGAATAAATGGCCAACAACAATTCTTTGTGGCCAATAGAAAGGAGCATGATTCAATGAATAACAGGAATCCACGAAGTCGGAGCCAACACAACAATGAATGTCAGGCTGGAGCAGATGTGCAAATGCTTGGAAACACTTAGCACGCAAGTTGTAAACATCGACGGTGCCATAAGTTCACTATATGGAGGAGCACCAGAGGCAAACCAATATGATGAGACGGTGAATTATGTCAACAATTTCAAAAGACATGGAAACAATCCATATTTCAACACCTACAACCCAGTGTGGAGGAATCGTCCCAATTTCACATGGAGCAACAATTCAGGACAAAATAACAATCCACCACCAGGATTCCAACAGTAGAACAAAGGCTAGGAGTATCAAAAAGAACCAGAAATAAAACAAATGCTTGCAAAAATGTTCAAAAAGCAAGAAGCCAAATATGATTCTATATTTCAAGCCCAATCAGCATTCAATCAAAATCAATCAGCATCTATATAGGCATTGGAAAATCAAATAGGACAACTGGCCAATGCTAAGAGTTACAGACCGCAATGTACCATTCCTAGTAATACAGAACCACATAGAAGGAACCGAGGGAATGAGCAATGTCAAGCCATTACTTTGAAAAGCGATACTGAAATTAACAAAGATATTGGAATAAAGGCGTCCACTGAGGAAGTTCCAAAAGAAAGCAGCGAAGCAGATCCACAGATGAAGGAAAAATAGGCAAAAGAAAATTTCACTCCACCTCCACCTTTTCCACAACGTCTGCAGAAAAGTAAACTAGAAAAATAGTTTGCTCGATTCTTGGAGATCTTCAAAAAGCTGCATATCAATATTTCATTTGTAGAAGCATTGGAACAAATGCCCAGCTATGTCAAATTTATGAAAGACATTCTTTCACAAAAACAGAGATTGGGAGATTATGAGATAGTAGCATTGACAGAAGAATGCAGCGTCATCATTCAGAGGAAGCTTCCCCCAAAGTTGAAAGATCCTGACAGTTTCACCATCCCTTGCACCATAGGCGAACATTATTTCGGTAAGGCTTTATGTGATTTAGGTGCCAACATTAACTTGATGCCTATGTCTATTTACAGGAAATTGCAAATTGGAGAAGCAATGCCCACCTCAGTTACTCTATAGCTCACTGATAGATCGCTCATATTTCCGAGAGGTGTAGTGGAAGATGTATTGGTTAAAGTCGATAAATTCATTTTCCCTGCATATTTCATTATCCTTGACATGGAAGAAGACAAATATGTACCTATCATCATCAAGATACCATTTTTGGCTACAGGTCAAACTGTTATTGATGTAAAAAAAGGAGAACTAACCATGAAAGTGCATGACCAAGAAATTACATTCAATGTTTTCAAAGCCACGAAATTCCCGAATGATGAAAATGAGGAGGAATGTTTCAGAATTGATGTTGTAGATAGTATCATCCAGGATACTGATGCAATGCAACTTCCCACGGATAAACTTGAAGCTTGCATCACCAACATGACTGACAACGAGCTAGATGATGAAATTCTGGAATGTATCAACTATCTTGACAGAACATTTTACTTCAAATCGACATCACAGGTGGAAAGTTTGGAACTATCAAAAAATGAGCGAATCAAGCCCTCGATTGAAGAACCACCACAGCTAGAACTTAAACTACTTTCGAGCCATCTCAGATATGTATTTTTAGGAAACTCTTCTGATTTACATGTGATTATTTCTTCATCGCTAACATTGGAGCAGGAAGATAAGTTGCTGAGAGTGTTACGAGAACATAAGAGAAAGATGTTCTCATCATCTGTCAAAGGGATTCGGAGTTTTCTCGGACATGCAGGCTTTTACAGGAGATTTATCAAAGACTTCTCCAAGATTACTGAACTTCTATGCAATCTACTAGAGAAAGATGTTCCTTTCAACTTCACCAAAGAATGCCATGAAGATTTTGAGATCTTGAAATAAAAACTGGTCTATGCCCCCATCATAGTAGCACCAGATTGGACCCTTCCATTTGAGGTGATGTGCGATGCTAGTAATTTTTCTTTAGATGCAGTTTTGGGACAACACAAATTAAAAATTTTCCATACCATTTACTACTCTAGCAGAACTCTGAATGAAGCTCAACTCAACTACACTACCACTAAAAAGTAGTTGCTTGCAGTTGTGTTTGCTTTTGATATTCTTCTTTTAGATGCTGGGTCCCAAAGTGGTGGTATACACAGATCATTCAACAATCAAATATCTAATCAAGAAGAAAGATGCCAAACCCAGATTTATCCGTTGGGTGCTTCTGCTGCAAGAATTTGACATGGAAATCCGAGATAAGAAATGGACAGAAAACCAAGTGGCAGATCACTTATCGAGGCTCGAGAATGGTGAAACAACTGGCAATGAGATGAAAATTAAAGAAACTTTTCTAGATGAACAGTTGTTTGCCATGAAACAACACGATATCCCTTGGTATGCTGACAATGTAAACTACATAGTATCGGGAAAATGGTCATTGGAATGGACTCATCAGGAACGAAAGAAGTTCTTCAAAGAAGTCAAGCACTATGTCTGGGATAAACCGTACCAGTTCAAATGATGATCAATTATTGAAACTTTATGTCCCACAAGAAGAGGTCAATAGTGTCCTGCAGTATTGTCATTCATCACCATACGACAGACACTTCAGTGGAAATAAAACTGCAACCAAAGTCCTACAATCAGGTTTATTTTGGCCCACTCTATTTAAAGATGCCTATTTATTTTCTCTTCAATGTGACATGTGCTAGAGAACGAGAAATATATTGAGGATAAATGAAGGACCTTTTCAAAGCATTCTGTACGTGGAGATATTTGATGTATGAGGGATTGATTTTATGAGACCTTTTTTTCCAACATTCGGAAACCTGCACATACTAGTTGGAGTAGACTACGTCTCCAAATGATTCAAAAGTGGTGACAAAATTCCTTAAAAAAAATATTTCCACTCGCTTCAGAACACCTCGGGCGATTAGCAGTGATGGTGGCACGCACTTCTGCAATAGAAACTTCGATACACTACAATCCAAGTACGGAGTTACTCATAAAGTTGCCACTACTTACCATCCACAATCAAATGGACATGTTGAAGTTTCAAACAGGAAGATCAAAAGAATCTTATAGAGAACCGTTGGATCAATAAGGAATGACTGGTCTATAAAACTAGATGACGTATTATGAGCCTACCAAACAGCTTACAAGACACTCATTGGTATGTTTCATATTGAATGGTGTTTGGGAAAGCATGTCATCTGCTAGTGGAACTTGAACACAAAGTGTAATGGGCACTGAAGAAGTTAAATCTTGATCTACAAGTAGCAGGAGAGAAAAAGCTCCACCAACTCAACGAATGACAATGACAAACTGTATAAAGAAAAGACCAAGAAATGGAATGATATAAAAATAGTACGTAGACAACTGGAACCAGGGTAGCAGGAGTTATTATATCATTCAAGGTTGAAACTTTTTCCCGGAAAGCTGAAATCAAGGTGGTCAGGTCCATTTGTGATTACTCAAGTGTTACTCTATGAAGTTGTTGAGATATACAGCTCTAAGTCCAACAACACATTCATAGTTAACAGCCAGCGTGTCAAGCACTACTGGGAAGAATCATTTGAGTGATAAAAAGAGAGTGTCACACTTTCAGATCTAGTATAACATTCGGACAGTCATGTCTAGCTGACGACGTTAAACTTAGCGCTAGCAATGAGGCAACCCATGCAAATTTGTGTATATATTAAGATTTGGTGTATTTTATTTTTCTGTGTTTAATTTGTATAGGTAAAGTCACATTTCAGAATGGAAGACGTTCTCACAAATCTTCACAAGCAATTTCCTTCTCTCCCTGAAAACTCTCTGATGAAAGTCTACAAAGCTCGTTTGGAATGAATGAGACTTCTGATGATCAAAGGTATTCCCAATGACATTCGCTAGACTATTGAATCACGGGTCTGATTGGCAGGTAAGTCTTCTGACTCTTTTATTTCATATATGTCTGGTTTAGGAAGAAGCAACTATGCTAAAAAGAGAAGAGCTAAAAGACTAGGTGTTTGCTATAAATGCACGCATGACATGTAATACTTGTTTTCGTTCTTTAGGAATGGTGTCTGATAACCGTGAAGATAAAATTAAATTCATTAGGGATGGCCTAAGTAAGGAGTCTTTAGATGACATATCATTGACTCTTGAGATGCATCCCAGTGGATATGTGTATCACGCGATTCACATGTTACATAAACAATTTTGAAAAGAAAGGCAACAATTCAGTCTCGGGAATATGACTTTAAAATACCCTACTTGCCAATTTATAAGAAAATTGGATTGGAAGCTTGTCCCCGACGCATAGACATCATTCAAGTCGTTACTATCTGTAAATATTATTATCTCTTTGTCTTTAACTAATAATTGTAATTTATTTTGTTATTTTCTTTTATTTTCTCAGACTGGATTCAGACTTTTTGACTTTCATAATTTATTTTACTGTTTAGCTAATAATTGTCATTTGGTAAGTACTAGTGCTATTATCACTCACCCTTTTTCAGGTTCTATAAATTCAACTCATCATTGCACTCTTGAAGACATCCAGAGTTGAAAAAAAAAATATAATAAAAAAATGGAAGTAACTTCAAGAAGACTAGTTGTTAACATCTGTGTGTTTTGCGGTACTAGTATTGGTTCTAAGCCAGAGTTCACTGCGACAACACATGAATTGAGTAGAGTTATAGCTGAAAGGATATGCTCTTAGTATGTCGCGGTGGCAATCTTAGACTAATGAGGTACATTCCAAGGGTTGTACAGGAAGAAGGTAGTCAAGTTCTGGGAATCATCCCAAAACCTTTGGCAGAAGCGAATCTTATAGGACCATCAAACAGAGAGGAACTTATCATACCAGGTATGTCTGAACGATTGGTAGAAATGATTAAATGTGATAATGCTTTTATTGCTTTGCCAGGTGGCTTGGGTACGATGGAGGAAATTCTTACTATGCTATCTTGGGCTAACTTGAATATACATCAGAAACCAATTGGACTGTTTAATACTGATAGATTTTATGACTTTCTTTGTGTGTTTCTTGATGATGCCCGGAGAAATGTGTTCATGTCAAAACTTGTAAAAGATATCCTCTTTACTGCCAGAACAGCCAATGATTTAATTGACCAACTTTTAGCCTTTGAACCACAAATTGATCATATCCTTTCCAAGATTAACTGGTCCGATAATGATAGTGGTAAGAAGCGTCGGATAAATCTGGATCTTAACCTTTAATTTTCTTTTTAGATGTAGAATTCCAGCTAATCATGTACTATTTTCTAAACTCTTCTTCTACTTTTTTAGACATTGGGGATAATGTCTCAATTAGGTTTGGGGGAGGGGAATAGTGTACTAGTATCTTGTTTTGATTGTGTTATTTTTATTTGATTTTTAGTCAAAAAATTCAAAAAAAATTAAAAAAAATCAAATTTTTTTTTGTGTTTTTATTTGACTAATCAGGTGAAATTGGTGTGAGATAGATGTGTAAGGAATTTCCACTCCTGAGACGTATCGCAACCTATTTTGTAACAAGTTAATTTTTGTTTATTTCATTTTGAATTATTTAATTTGTGAATTCTCCATAATACTGACTAAAATAGATCTTCATATGCTCAATTGACAAGCTTATCAACATGCATGGTAACATACTGCCATAAGTTATAATTGAAAAGTTTGTAATATTCAGTGCTCTAGTTTAATTGAATGAAGCATCTAAAAAGCAATGGAATAAAAAAAAATAAACATCTGAGTGTTGGGATGTATGCCCTGTTAGTGTTCCTAGAACATGCCAAGGATCTCTAAGAGTGATTCATGTGTGAATATTCAAAGAAGTTGCGGAAAAATACTTACAATGAGTGAATGTAGGATTTCAAAAATCTTTTCGTTTCGGAATCTCCAAGCTTTGTGTTTGCATTCCAAACTCATGGGTCAGTTTCCCTATCACCATCTTTTAACTCCTTAATGTGCTAGCAAGAACAAATTTTGAAAGAAAAATTTTCCTCCAAGAAAAGCAAGGTTTCGGCCATGGGAAGAGAGGAGAAGAGAGATGAAGTTTTGTATTTTGATTTTCCAAAAAACAATTACCAAATCCTTTTTTCCAAAAAATGTATATACTTTTCAAAAAATCAAAAGTCAAAGTGTGTAATACAAGTTTCCAACAAAAATCCACCACCAAATTTTATCACCAAAAAGGTGAATTATGATGTAAGTTGGTGGGCCCACTTTAAATTCAAAATTCAAGTGTGCTTGCTCAACACACTTCGGGCTCGGGTTCGTTTAATCCGATTAAACGAATTTTACGTCGCGACGTAATTAAATCTAATTTAATTAAATAATAATGTCTAGCAAAATTATTACGGAAGTAGCTTACGAATTAATTCCAAATTAATTCGTTCGCTTGAATTAAAATCCAATTTTAATTCCGATTTGAAATCTGATTTCAATTAATATATCTAATATAGTATTTTAGCCCATATAAATAAATTAAATAGAAAAATCCAATTTAACTATTAAATTTATTTTACCAATTAATTCCAAATTAATAGCGTTCTCTCTTCTCGACGAATTTAATCCCAGATAAATTCTCGACGTAATTAATCCCAGATTAATTCTTTCTAGTTAATTAATCCCAGATTAATTCTTGTCATAATTAATCCCAGATTAATTTTCTCTTTCATAATTAATCCCAGATTAATTCTTTTCGAGTCAAATCTCATCGGTGAATCTTTGGGAAGCGACCCAATAGATCCATGGATATGTTGGCAGTAAATACGATCATCGGACTATCCGAACACGTGCGTACCCGATACCACGTTCTTACCGATTTACAAGACATGGTTGGCTTCTAGTAAAGCACCGTGCCTACCTAATTCTCCAGAAATATTCTTTAAAGGAATATATAATCTTTATCAGGCGTAGTATACTAAGTATTGCGTATTACGATCCAGTATCGGATGTCACATGTTAGGCCTAGGGCTGGAATTGTGTCTACCTCATACGAAGCATATATCGGATCACTAGCAACTAGTCTCTATAATCGGATAATCATGACCTAGTCATATTATCCCGATGACTACAGTACTTAAGAGTACTAGTTCTGTATCCTACATGATCATCATCTTCATATGACTGAAGTGATACTTCCATCTTGACATCACACCCAATACACTACGATTCTCAGTATACCCAGAAGAGGCGTACACAAAACCTGTTAAAGTCCCGGACGACCAAAACCAAAGCATACTGATTGTCGCAAGTATTAGCGATGCAAGTCTAAGGTTAAGACCAAATACACCTACCCTGATTCGGATTCCCATAGACACATAGTCATACTACCAATGGGATTCCGATGGGTCTATCCAGAGCGAAGCTGTTCCTGTACCATCGGCAAACAGAACCTCCTATCACACTTGTATGAGTATCCAATACTTAAATATATGAGAACTATGTCTTTAAGCTTCCATAATGAACACAAGTGCAATACTAGCCTATTCGTATTATCGATGTCCTGTCTCGATAATACTACGACTAGATATTTAAGATTAAACCTTTCATGGATTAATATTGTCTCATATCTTATTAATCCGGAACTAATCATAAGGACTTTTATGATTTATATATCCAAGTAATTTAATTACAAAATGATAAAAGAGCAATTTCTTAGTCACATAGTTAATTTTGTACAAGCAATCCATGTCCTTTACAAAATAGTGATGCTATGGGTCATAATTGTCCAACAATCTCCCACTTGGCCTATAGCCAATCACTCAAGTGTCTAACACTTGAACTATGTACAGGTCGCTCATGTTTATGCTGAGATATTGCTTTCGTCAGCAGATTTACAAGGTTATCATCTGATGCGACTTATTCGATCATCACATCGCCACGATGTATGATCTCATGAATCAGATAAAACCGCCAAAGTACATACTTGAATCGTTGATGAGACCGTAATTCCTTAGCATGTGTCGTAGCCTATCTGAGCTGCTAACAGAACTACTCCTTATCCAATTAGGAATTTTATAGATCCAAAATGCTTCTTTTGCTGCCTCATCCACAGTAATATATTCTGCTTTGTCATTGAATAGGCAACAGTATCTTGCTTGGAAGATTTCCAGCTCACTGTTCCGTTGTTCAAACAAAATATGTACCCTTATAGCGACTTACAGTCATCTTTATTGGTTAGGAAACTTGCGTCAGTGAACCCAATCACCTCAAGTTCTCCTTCTCCACAGATTAAGAAAGCATCATTAGTTCATCCAAGATACTTAAGGATGTTCTTAACATCAATCCAGTGATCATCACCTGGATCGGCCTGATTGTGACTCCATATGCTCAAAGCATATGAGACACCAGGTCGTGTACATGTTTGTTACAATACGAGTTCTCGGAGAGTGCCAACAACTTTTAGATCTTTCCTAGCAGATCCTTATTCCTAGAATAAATGTTGCATCTCCCAAGTATTCCATGGAGAATTTTAATGAAAGCCAAGCTTTCACCGATTGTTAACATGGGAATGTTATTTCCAAGAAATAATACATCATCAATATATATGACATCCAATGTCAGTGCGCTCCCACTAACCTTCTTATATACACAAGAATCATCTTCGTTTTGAATGAAACCATATTCTATTATGATCTCATCAAAACATTGGTTCCAAGAACACAATGCTTGCTTCAATCCATAAATAGATCGATTTAACTTGCAAACCTTGTTTGCATGTTTCGGTACGACAAAACCGTCAGGATGTTGTAAACATCCTCTAAAAGGTTTCAGTTAAGGTAAGCGGTTTTGAATTCCATCTGCCATATTTCACAATCAAAATATGAAGCAATAGCAAGCATTATCCGAATGGATTTAATCATGGCGACGGGTAAAAGGTTTCATCGTAATCGACACCATGTTGATGACGATACCCTTTCGCTACAAGCCTAGCTTTGTACATTTGTATGTTTCCATCCATATTTATCTTCACCATGAAGATCCATTTACCACCAATAGGCACAATACCTTCTGGTACATCAACCAGTATCCAAACTCGGTTGATATACATGGAATCCATCTCGGACTTCATGGCACCTTGCCATATAGCGGAGTCGATACCTTGTATAGCTACCTCATACGTAGCTGGCTCATTATCCTCAATAAGATTAATATCTTTATGAGGTGAGAACAGAAACCCATACCTCTTAGGTTGTTTCCTGACTCTCTCCGACCTACGCGGCTCTTGTGTATTAGAAGATTATGGTACAGATTCATCCCTGATGAACTGTTCGTGTTCCGTTAAGGGATCGGTGCCAGGAACAGTATCACTTCGATTTTCATCGAGTTTTACTTTCCTCCCACTTACCACTGCATTTAAGTATTCCACTTAGGAAAATCGCATAGAGAGCAACAAATATCTTTGTTCTCTTGTGAGTTGTAGATTAGTTTCCTTAGGATAACCAATTACAAATGGGCACTTATACAATTTGGGTTGTAGTTTGGTATCATCCAAACATATTCCCAGCATTCCCAAATCATCAAGAATGAGAAACCTGATTTCTTTCATGTCCATATTTAATATGGAGTCTGTCCAACAAACTTTGGTGGAATCTTATTCAAAATAAGTATTGCACTGTTCAATGTGTATCTCGTGAAGGAATTTGGTAGCTCAGTGCGACTCATTATTAACCTAACCATGTCCAACAAAGTCTGGTTTCTTCGTTCGGACACACCACTCAATTGAGGTGTTCCGAGAGGAGTCCACTATGAAAGAATACTATACTTTTTCAAGTAATCGAGAAACTTATTGCTCAAGTATTTTCCACCACGGTCCAACCGTAATGTTTTAATACTTTTTCTACTCTATTTTTCTACTTCGTGTCGAAACTCTTGGAATTTATCAAAAGTTTCCGATTTGTGTGTCTTAAGAAACACATAACCATAACGCGATGCAACATCCGTAAAGATTACGAAGTATTTATATCCAATCCTAGCCTAGCTAGATATGGTCCCACTTACGTCACCATGAATGAGGGCTAACAACTTGGTGGCTCGTACACCTTACTGCTAAAAAGCGCTTTAAGCACTTTACCTAATAAACTAGATTCGCAGACGTCATTTGAATTAGGATCAAATCTGTCCAAGTATCCACTCTTCGAAAGTGTGGATATACGAGTCTTGTTTAATGTGTCACAGACAACAATGCCACAAATAAGTCTCATCTGATTAATTCAGTTTGAGCCATTTGTTTGTCATGTTATATGTTTGAGATTTTTTTATATTCAAAATATAAATATTGTTATTCACATCTAATGTGTATATCTCAATATCATTATAGAGTGTTCAGTGTTCTGGAACATAAAGGTATACCCGCAATGGGTTAAACTAGATATAGAGATAATGTTTCTAGTCAAACTAGGTACATTATAAAAGTTTCCTAATTTAAGTACATGCCCAAAGGGCAGTTCCAAAACTTAGGTTCCCACAGCCAAAACAGCGACTCTCGTCCTGTTTCTGACTTGCAGGTCAATCTCATCTGAAGCCAGTCTCCTGCTAATCAGCAGATCCCGCATATCAGTACATATGTATGTACCACATCCAGTATCAAAAATCCAATTTTAAAACCAGTAATGGACATGTTTATAACAAACATACCTGAAGTCGGAGCCTTGCTCTTCTTCACATCCTTCATGTCTGCCTTGTCCATATGGCTGTCACGCTTCCAGTGACCCCGTTTGCCACAGTTTAGGCAGACATCTTGGGATATGTCCTTTGTCTACCCAGAAGACTGTGACGATTTTGCCTTTGCCCTTTTTCTTCACTCCCCAGAAGCCTTCGACCAAGCCTTGGCCTTCTAGGATGTCGAAGTAAGATGCGTCTTGCGCTTCTTGCTCTTTTGGAAGCTCTGCCTCTGCCTCTTTGAGCATAGCCATTAACTCTCCAAGAGTTTTCTCTTGGTTCATGATGAACCCGCCCTAGCATTCAGCCAAAGACTGTAAGATCAAATCTATAGAAGTCTCGGCCTCGTAGGCAATGTCCAGCTAACCTAGCTGTTCGATGTCAGCAATCATTTGCGACACCTAATGATCGACAGATGTACCCTCTGACATACGCGAGCGAAAGAGTTTCTTGTGCAATTCATACTTCTTAGATCTAAGATTAGATCTGTGAAAATCCTTTAATTTTAACATCATGGTATAAGGATCTAATCCTTAGTTCTGACAACGAAATTAAGGAGTCATTGCGGCAAACATAACAGATTGAGCACTAAATTTATCATCACAATGAGTCTTAAAAAGCTCATGCTCTACTATTTTCTCAACTCCGGGCTCAGGCCCGAGAAGTTTCTCTATTATATAGAGTAATTTCTTGGCTTCCAGGACTATCCTGAGATACAATTCCCAATCTGAAAATTTACACCGTTGAAGATATTTTCACCTAGGATTATGCTCTTTTACGCTAATCTTTCAGCTATATTGATTGCTATAGTCCAACTATCCAATCAATAATTTCGGGTACAATCAAATGTAATGATTACTATAGTCCAACTATATAACCAACTACAAATGAAGTAGTGTGTTGTAAAGTCTAACTGTTCAACGAAAGCAATATTAAATATTAGTCCAACTAATATATATTTATAACAATGATGAATAAAATAAAAGAGCGCGTATTGGCAAGTATCTAAAGGAAATTGCAAATTTAATACTAGCCTCCCACTATTTTTCGGTGATCCTCTAACCCTCTGTGGAGTACTCGGGAAACCTAGTTTCCTAGTGGACTAGGATCCCGTTAAATAACACACAACCTTGACTTTGGCCAACAAGTTGTATGAAACTTAACTAGGTAGATCTCTAAGATAAAATGGATCTCATCCAATTCCTAGATCCAGTAGGTGGACCTCCAAGTCCGAAATATATATCCAATATATGTAAATATATCCAATATATTTCCTAACCTATTTCCTCTGAATCAACTAAGCATTGGCTTTGGCTCAACAAGCTTAATGATTTCAGTTAAGTGGGACCCATTGACAGTGGGAAAACTGTTAGACATTATGTCCCATAGCGTCACTGTTTGTAAATGATATTGTATTATTGTACAAAATTAACTATGTGATAATGAAATTGCCTTTTGCCGTTTTGTAATATTATTTACTTTGATATATAAATGGCGAAAGTCCATATGATTAATACCGGATTGAGATGACATGAGACAGTATCAATCTATAAGGTTTAATCATTAAATATCCCTAGTCGGAGTATTATCGAGATCGGACATCGATAATGCGGAATAGACTAGTATTGCGCTTGTGCACGTTGTGAGGGCACAACATCATAGTTCTCATATATTTAAGTATTGGATACTTATGCAAGTGCGATAGGAGGTTGTGTTTTACCGATGGTACGGAAAACAGCTTCGCTCTGGATAGACCCCGCGGAATCCCATTGGTAGTATGTCTGCGTGTCTATGGGAGGCCGCATCAGGGTAGGTGTATATGGTCTTAACCTGAGACTTACATCGCTAGTACTTGCGACAATCGGTAAACTTTGGTTTTGGTGGTTGGGGACCTTAACCGGTTCTGTGTACACTTCTTCTGGGTTTATCAAGAATCGTAGTGTACTGGATGTGATGTCGAGATGGAAGTATCACTTCAGACATATGGAGGTGATGATCACGCAGGACACAGAACTAGTACTCTATAAAAGGTTGCAACCGTCGGGACAATATGACCAGGTCAGGATTTTCCGATTTAAAGAGACTAGTTACTTGATGTCCGATATATGTTTCGTACGGGGCAGACACATTTCCAGCCCCAGGCCTAACATGTGATCGTCCGATACTGGATCGATGTACGCAATACTACGGTATACTACGCTTGATATAGATCTGATATTCCTATAAGAATATTTCTGGAGAATTGGGTAGGCATGGCGCTTTGCTAGAAGCCAACCTTGTCTTGTGAATCGGTAAAAACGTAGTACGAGGTACGTACGTGTTCTGATTATCCGACGACCGTATTTACTGCCAACATATCCGGAGATCTCTTGGGTCGCTTCCCGAAGATTCACCAATGACGTATGATTCAAACTCGATTAATCTTGGATTAATTACGGAGAGACTTTATCTTGGATAAAGTACTATAAATAGAGAGAGAACGATTAATTTGGAATTAATCGTAAAATTATTATATTCGATATAATAATCGAAATTCGATTTCGACGCGAAATTAAAATTAGATTTTAATTCGGGCAAACGAGTTAATTTAGAATTAATTCGTTAGCGACGTAAATAATAATTTCGCTAGGCGCAATCATTTATTTAAATTCGATTTAATTAACGTCGCGACGTAAGTTCGGTATTTCGGAAATATCGAACCCGAACGCGTGAGTGCACGTGGGCCCACTTTCATTTGGAAACGTGTGGGGCCCACATGACACATGTCATATTATGCATTATTTAATTGTGATGCATTGCATGGAGATAGTGTACAATGCACTCAATGGTTTTGCATGGAAATTGAGTGTTTGACACTCTAAGCCATTGCATGATTTGTGTCATAAGTTTATTATTAATTTAATAATATTATGGCATAAATATAAATTGATTTTTGAAATCAAATCCCTCTCTCTCCTCTCTTTCCTCTTGACCGAAACTGTGAAGTTTCACAGCCCTCTCCACTTTTCTGTTTTTGTTGCAAAAACTTGAAGAATTTGTGTTTGTTTGGAACATAAAATCACACACAAGGCTAGCACCATCAAGGGATCATACAAAGGTGTTATGGGAAACTAATCTTAGAGCTTGGAAGGATCAAAAATTGCTTGGAGCTTCTCTTTTCTGTTTGGCCGAAACCCTCACTGCACAAAGGAGAAAATTTTTGTTTCATCAACGCATCCGCATTCCGTTCTTTGTGAGTATGATTCCGCCATACTTCATCTTTTAATATATATATTCATTGTTGTATTTAAATGCTTAATCTTTCCTTGGGACATATAATAGAAACCAACAAAAACTTCGTAATCCACGTCGATGAACTAGAGGTGACCTTGACTTTGGCCAACAAGTCACAACCGCCCAAGACATGCGATATAGAACAAAGCTTATGTGGTTCAAACACATCCGCGATGGACATTGATCTTGACTTTAGCATTATCAACTCGAATCAACATGGCAAGTCAGGTGGCAGCTGGCGAGCCAGGTAAGTGAAAATGCATTGCACGTACTTTGATAGGATTGTCATTGTCACACACTGCACAAGTCCCATCAAAGTGGGGGCGACTGTAGGCATTGCATTTTTGCATATCAGCCCGATGATGAGTCTCGTATGGAGACACTACCTCTTTAGTTGTGAAAGCCGCGGGAAACGGACGTTGGAAGGGTAAAGTTGGAAATTAGCATTTTATCAGATTTAACTCGCTTGTTTCGCTTCGGGTTCGCTTGTTGGACCTCTGTTTTAAAACACACCAACCCATTAAATCACATCCAAAAAATAATTAAAACATTTAAAACACATCTCACAAATTAAATAATTAAACTTAAATAAATTCTAATTAAATTAAATTCTTAATTTAAATAAAGCACATTCCTAATATAATTAAATCACCTTCATAAATTAAATTAAATCTCTTTCCTAAAATACATAAATCACTTCCCCAAATTAAAAGATTTCCTTATCACATACTAAATTAAAAGATATCCCTAATTAATACACAAATCATATTCCTTCTCCAACAAGGTAAACCCCCTCCTTTGGCCTATAAAAATAACCATTCTCCACACAAACCAAACCTTGGCTGGCTCCCAACTCTCATTCACGGCAGTGACACAAAAATAACAAAAGAAGAAAACCCTAGGAGACCAGACGGCACAAACAAAACAACAAAAAATAAAGCCCATTGCGATAACCCTAAACTGCCTCATACTCACGTCCAGATCCCCCTTCATTTGATTGCCACCAGCCTTAAGCTTCATCAGCCCCCTTCACGCCTCAACTCCAGCGCACAAACCAGCTAAGACACACACGACAAACCCTTAAATCAAAACCCTTAGCAGCTCACCGGCCAACCATCACGCCTAGCATAACACCTAGCCCTCATCTTCACGCTAATTGCCCACTAGCCACAAATCAACCACCATCCATTCAGTCTCCAACGCATCAAGCCATCACTCTCCACTCACAAACTCACGCTAATTGCCCACTAGCCACAAATCAACCACCATCCATTCAGTCTTCAACGCATCAAGCCATCACTCTCCACTCACAAACTCACGTTAATTGCCCTTGCACTGCCGCAAATAATAGCCTCTCATTCGGCCACTTACCCACTGCCCACAATAAACCCTTCACACGTCAGTCTCTTTGCTTCGTATCCTCTGCCCACTCACCGATTAACAGCCCCTTAATGCAAAGATCCTCCATAAATCCACAACTCTTCACGCAGCCCATAAGCATCTCCAACAGTGCCATATCAGCCAAAAAACTTAACCCACTGCCTCTTCACTTCAATAGCCACGAACCCTCTTCATCCACTAACAAACACACTGCCCCTTTACCGAAACCACTAAACAACAACAAACTAGCCCTCTAAAAATAAGAGTCTGGTCAATGTAAAATATTTTGTACTAATTAGATTAGTATATGAAAAAATAAGAGTCTGGTCAATGTAAAATATTTTTTTATGTTATATGTATGTTTAATTCGAATTGTTTGAATAACATGTCATATAGCTTAGGGTGCCTACTCTTGCATTTCACATGCCATAACATGCTTTAGATGCATTATCATTATAGACATGAAATATGATTTTATGTGATTTAAAATGTTTAAATTAGAATATGATATGCATGGAAAAAAAATTAATTGGATTAATTTGTTTTAAGGTTTAAAATTTGAATTCTAATATATTGGGTTTAATTAGTACATAATAAATTCCATTGGTATATAGGATGGAAATCCGGACATAAATTCCATAGCTGAATCCGAATGGACGGTAATATGGTATGCACTCAGGATATAATTCCACGTACCATTAGATTTTATAATGCACTAAGATTAATTAAATAGTTTAATACAAATCTTGACCATTTTAGGATTCTAAAATTTTAAACCAATTAGTGTCCTAGTATTTTAAAATGTTAAAATATAATAGGTAACTAATACTACTCTAATTAAATTAGTTTAATTGAGTAATACAATTAGTAGAGACTAATGGAAATTAGTGATACAAATTTTAAGAGTTAAAATTGGTTAGGTCACTAATAGTGTACTAGTGTAAATAAGAGTTATGATTTAGCCGTCATAAATTTATTCACACTAGTTAAATTAAAATATCAGATATTTTATAAATAAAAACCTTAATTTTTAAAAAAGTGAGTGGGAGAGGGATATATGACAGTATATCTCGCGATCTCCGTTGTTAGTCCGAAAATATGAGATTCAAAAGGCGCCTCGAGACAATTTTGCTTTCGTCCCCCTACGGACGGTGTCCTTTTGGTTCAATATCTGGTTTGGATTCCGAGAGGATAGCGATTCTAGATGTATCTTGTGAACTAACCTACCCTAGATGACATTTCACTCGTTAAGTCCAAGAATCCCGAAATGGTGGGTCACACTCACAAAGGAATAATTAACTGTTAATAAAATTCCTTGATCGAATCAAATGGTAGTTGTTTAATATAGGAATAAGAGTTATTCCCGCATATATTAATCGACTAAGATTGTCTCGATCTATCATGCAAGTACTTGACCTACCCTACGATGACACTTACTTTTGGGATGATAGATTTATGTGGCATAGTAATTCTCTTAGGTTTCTAATTCGTTATTCATGGTTCATGCATCATGTTTAATTTTATGCCAAAATTGTTTGATAATTTTAATATGCGATGAATGAATGTTAAATGCATGTTTATTTTATTTTTCAGCCATTGTTTCTCCAATTATTTCCAATACTCTCAAACGATAAATTAACGGGAGAAAATTATGTTAAATGGAAAAGTAACATGAACGCTATCCTAGTCTGCGAAGTCCTAAAGTTTATCTTGACGGAGTAGTGTCCTCCCGAGCCAGCCTATCCAAGATGTGCGCGATACCTACCAGAAATGGGTCGCAGCTAATGAGAAAGCCTGCTGCTACTTGCTAGCAGTGATGTCCAAGGTTCTTGCTGCAAAGCATGAACCTATGGCTTCAGCCTCTCAGATGATTGAGTCATTGCAGGGCATGTTTGGGCAGCCTTTGGAGCGTCAACGTCATGAGGCCATGGTCTCAGCGATGACTGTTATGATGAAGGATGGGACATCAGTCCGAGAGCACGTCTTGAGGATGATGACCTATCTCAACACTGCTGAAACCCATGAAGCTCGCATTGACGAGCGTAGCCAGGTGACCATGATTATGGAAACTCTTCCGAAGAGTTTCATGGAGTTTAAAAGCAATTATGTTATGAACAAGTTGACTTTTACTTTGACCCAGCTGCTTAATGAGATCACCTACTACGAGTCCATGCTTATGGATTCTCGTAAGTCCAATGTTGAGGAAAATGTTACCAAGTCTTCTAAATCTGCAAAGATGAAGAAGAATAGCACTGGGAAGACTAAGGCTAAGCCTATGAAGAAGAAGAACAAGAAAGGCTCCAAGAATGCCAATCCCAAAGGAAAATGTTTCCACTACAACAAGAACGGGCATTGGAAAAGGAATTGTCCTAAACACCTTGCTGAGCTGAAGGAGAAAAAGGATACAGGTAAATATGATTTACTCGTTATCAAATATCTATTAGTAGAGGATGATAAATCCGTCTGGATTGTTGACTCTAGAGCCACTAACCATATTTTTTCTTCTTTGTAGCTACTTGACTCATGGAGGGACTTTGATGAAGGTGACTACACCATGAGGGTCGGGATAGGGGATGTTGTTTCAACAAGAGCAGTGGGTGTTTTTTGTTTAAATTTTACAAATAATAGTT
The DNA here is from genome assembly GCA_019454045.1 of Zanthoxylum bungeanum. NCBI lineage: Eukaryota > Viridiplantae > Streptophyta > Magnoliopsida > Sapindales > Rutaceae > Zanthoxylum > Zanthoxylum bungeanum. Next base: position 4,470 of record SKCR01002817.1, on the reverse strand, counting down.
ATTTAAATTTGAATAATGTGTTATTTATTCCTAGTTTTCGCATGAATTTGATTTCTGTTTCTAAACTTTTGGATGATGGTTATAAATGGATTAACCATATGCACATGAAACTTAGAAAATAACTTGTATGTGTTAAGACCGTTAACACATAGGTCACTGCTCAACACTGAAATATTTAAGGTTGAGAAACCTAAAACTAAATGGCAAAAGATTTCTCATGATGACACATATATGTGGCATCTTAGACTTGGTCATATCAACCTTGACCGAATAGACATATTGATAACGAATGGAGCTTTAAACCAGTTAAAGCTCGGAACTTTACCAGTCTGCGAATCATGTTTAGAAGAAAAATGACCAAGAGACCTTTTACTAGAAAAGGTATAAGAGCTAGTCAACCACTTGAGCTAATACATTCAGACATTTGCGGACCGATGAATGTAAGAGCTCGGGGTGGTTATTAATACTTTGTCACATTCATTGACGATTATTCTAGATAGGGTATGTTTACCTAATGCAGCACAAGTTATATACTTTTGAAAAGTTCAAAGAGTATCGTGTTGAGATTGAAAACCAATTAGGTAAAACAATCAAAACTCTATGATCAGATCATGGAGGAGAATACCTTGACAGAGATTTCGAGGAATTCTTAGTTGAGCATGGGATAGTATCCCATATCACAGCACCTGGAACACCACAGAAAAATGGTATTGTATAGAGGAGAAATCGGACCCTACTAGACATGATGAGATCTATGTTTAGTTATAGCTCACTACCTAGTTCGTGTTGGACAATTATGACCCATAGCATCACTATTTGTACAGATCATGGTGTTGCTGTACAAATTAACTATGTGACAAAGGAAATTGCCCTTTTATCATTTTGTAATTGGATTACTTAGATATATAAATGATAAAAGTCCATATGATTAGTACCAGATTAATAAGATATGAGACAATATTAATTCACTAAGGTTTAATCATTAAATATCTCTTGAGCATGGAATCTATTCCGAAGAAGAAACAAGGAAGATTTGTGGCAAATCTTTCCAATGCTAGCACATGAAGATCCAAAGGTGATAGGGAAACAAACCCTTGAGCATGGAATCTATTCCGAAGCTGGAGCTTGACCGCATTTGGAGAGAACAACAAGGAACCCATGGCCGAAAGCTTCAAGGAAGGTGCCAAGAATTTTTGTTGTTCGTCGCATCGCAAAAGCCGATCTTTGTAAGTATGATTCCGCCATACTTCTTATTGTTTTCACACATGATTTCATTGCTTAATGATCTTGGGACTAACCTAGAAACCCAACAATGGTATCAGAGCCTTATTTAAGCATGAAATTGAAATTAGGATAAAATTGGGTAAAATTGATTTGAGCATGTTTGGATGAAATTGATTGTTTGAATATGCTTGAATGATGATAACATAGCGATATGCATGATCAATTTGATGAAAATTGAATTGGATTAATTTTCCCCAAAATGCTTGGCTTGGCCGAATGGTATGCTTACCCTAATGTCATGGTGATTTTGTTTTTTGAATCATTTGATGAGTTTGAGAGACTTGGGAAATATTGATTTAGGATTTAATTGGATTGAATTCGGAATCGGACAATAAAACCCTACAATTGCCGTGACTAGTAGCATGAAAAATGACTTGATTGTTTGATTCAATGATGTTGGACATGTGTTGATGATATTGAGCATGATTAATTGATTAAATTAGTATTTTGGAAATGTTAATTTGGTTAATTAATTATGGCTATATACTTTGAATTAATTAAATTGTGATATTCGAATGTTGTGATTTAATTAATTGGGCTTATTTTGGAAATGGGCTTGTAAAGTTGTATTTGGGCTTAATGGGCTTGGTTTGGCCAAGTTTGGTTTAGGCTAATTGGTTTGATCCAATTGGGCCCAAAACCATATCCATAAAGTCCAAATATAATTAAATGGACCTTTAATATTAATTGGGCCTAATGGGCCTAAATTGGTTTCTTGGCATATAAGGGTGATTCCTTAAATGGGCTTTGGTATTTGGTTTGACCCATGTTGACCAAAGTCCAAGCCTTTAGAAATTAATTAAAAGCCCATTGGACTTTAAATTAAATTGACATTGGATGTTAATTGGGCTTTGAGACCCGTAACGATTAGATTTGGAATCTAAGTCGTAAATGCACATTAAAAAGTGTAATTATTTAATTTAGAATTAAATATAGAATTAGTATTAAATACAAATTAAATTGGATTTAATATTGTAGTTTAATATAATTCGTGAATTCGATTTTTGAGTACTTATTCGTAAAACGAGTCGGACTCGCGCAAAATCAAATCGTTATTTGAACATTGGATGGTCATAATTTCTGATTAATTAATTGGATTAGATTGATTGATAACATGCTTTGTGTAATACATGGGATGCGATGTATGAATAATGCATATCGGATGGATATTAGATAGGTGAGGGCAATTTTTGGAAATTGTTGTAATAAATTTAGAATTTATTAAATTGGACCTGCGTGTCCAGCCTATTACCTCTTGACTCTTTGTATTTCTCTTCTCACCATTCCCCTCAATGTAAATGAGGTTTCTTTAGAAAGTGTTATGTAATTAGGTAGAAGTAATACTTGTCCTAGCGGAGAGAGGAATAGGAGACATTTGTTCTAGGAACAATGTGTTAAGTATCCATCCACATATCATTATTATTTTATTTATACGCGCCTTATTATGTTTTAGAATGCATGTTTAAGGGTGTATGATGATGAGACCTAATAAAGATAATTAATAATTGATTGCCAATTACGTGAAAAAACCCTCAACATATATTAAGCGTTTTTTCCTTCCATTGAGGGATTGGCACTGGTTTGTTTGGCCAAAGTCAAGACCTTTGTCCGTCGCGGATGTGTTTGAATCATGAAGCTTTGTTCCATATCGGTGTCTTGTCCAAGTTGTGATTTGTTGGCCAAAGTCAAGATCACTTCTTGTCCATCGACATCGATTACGAAGCTTTCCAAGGTCAATGGTTCCGCTTAACTGGGATCATTAAGTTTGTGTGACCAAAGCCAAGCTTAGTTGATTCAGAGAGAAAAAGGTTAGGGAATATATGGATATATTGGCAATATAAGATATATGTTTCGAACTTGGATGTCCACCTACTGGATCTAGGAATTGGATGGATCCAATTGATCTTAGAGATCTACCTAGTTAATTATCAACAATTTGTTGGCCAAAGTCAAGATTGTGTGTTATTTAACGGGATCCTAGCCCACTAGGAAACAAGGTTTCCCGAGTACTCCACAGAGGGTTAGAGGCTCTCCGAAAAATAGTGGGAGGCAAGTATAAATTTACATATCGTTTAGTATACTTGCCAATACGCGCTCATTTCAAATTTTTCGTCAATATAAATTTAATATATTAGTTTGACTAATATTTAATTGTTGTTTTAAATTAAACAGTTGGACTGTATTCAAACTACTTCAATTATAGTTGATTATATAAATTGGATTAAGTAATCAATATATTTGAATTTAACCAATTAAATTATAGTTGATTATATAGTTTGACTATAGTAATCATTATAATAAATAGTACCTACTAAATCGTTGAGTTGATAGTTAGACTATTGGAATCAAGATAAATGAAAGATTAGCGTTAGAACATAATCCTGGGAGAAAAAATTTTTTAAACGGCTTTAATTTTTACATTGGGAATAAAATCTCAGGATAGTCCTGGAGACCGAGAAGTTACTTTATTTGATAGAGTGACGTCTCGAGCCTAAGCCCGGAGTTGAGCAAAGAGTAAAATGATATTTGGAATATTCATGTGATGATAACTTTAGTGCTTAATCTGTTATGCTTGCCACAAAGACTCCTTAATTTCTTAGTCGAACTAAGGATTAGATCCTTATAGTATGATATTGAAATTGAAGGATCTTCATAGATCTATCCTTAGATCTTAGAAGTACAAATTGCAATAGAAAACTCTTGGAGAGTTAATGGATATACTCAATGAGACAAAAGCCAGAGTTTACAATAGGGCAAGAAGCGCAAGTCGCATCTTACTACGTCGACATCACCAGAAGGCCAAGGCTAGGCCCAAGACTTCTGGGGTGTCGAAAAGGGGCAAGGCAAAATCATTATAATCTTTTGGGAAGACATAGGACATATCCCAAAATGCCTACCTAAACTGTGGCAAACGGGGTCACTGAAGCGTGACTACCGTATGGACAAGGCAGACATAAAGGAATTGAAGACGGGCAAGGCTCCGGCTTCAAGTATGTTTGTCATAAACATGTTCGCTACTAGTATTAAAATTGGATTTTAGATACGAGTATGGTACATAATGTACTGATGTGCAGAATCTGCTGACAAGCAGGATACTGACTTCAGTTGAGATTGATCTGCAAATTGGAAAACGGGTCGAGAGTCGTTGTTTTAAACCGTAGAGACCTAAGTTTAGGAACTACCCCT
>SKCR01002816.1:0-27225 GCA_019454045.1 Zanthoxylum bungeanum | reverse complement strand
ATTAATGACTATTCTCAAGGAGACAAAGTCAAAGTTTGCAATTAGGAAAATAGTGCAAGGCACACCATACTTCAATATTCTAGAAACCCGAGGCTTGGCCAAAGGCTACTGAAATGTTGAAATTGGCAAAGGCGAAATCATAATAATCTTTTGGGAAGATAAAAGGATATTTCCTAAGAAGGAATTGAAGACGAGCAAGGCTCTTACTTCAAATATGTTTGTCATAATTATGTTCACAAACTAGTATTGAAATTGGATTTTAAATACTTAGTGTGATACATAAATATGTACTATTGTGCAGAATCTGCTTTAAGCAGGATACTGACTTCAGATGTGATTACTCTGCGAATTGAAAACGGGACGATAGTCGCTGTTTTAACCGTAGATACCTAACTTTAGGAATTACCCTCGGGTTTGTACTTAAATTAGGGAACTGTTATAATATAACTAGTTTGACTAGAAACATTATCTTTATATCAGCGTATAACCCGCTGCGGGTGTACCTTTATATTCTAGAACACTAAAGTGTTTTATTACATATAGATGATATTGAGATAAACACATTAGATGTGAATAACAGAATTTATATTTTGAATATAAATAATATCTCAAATATATAACATGACAAATAAATAGCTCAAACTGATTTGATCAGTTAAGAAACTAATTGTGGCATTGTTGTCTGGGACACAATCAAACAAGACTCGTATATCCACACTTTCGAAGAGTGGGTACTTGGACTGTTTTGATTCTATTCAAATAAAGTCTACGAATCTAGTTTATTAAGCAAAGTGCTTAAAAACACCTTTACTCGGTAAAAGTGAAAATACCACCGATCTGTTAGCCCTAGTTCATAATGAAGCAAGTGGGCCCGTGTCTAGCTAGGCTAGAGGTGGATATGAATATTACGTGACCTATACGGATGTGGCATCGCGTAATGGTTGTGTGTTTCTTTTGAAGAACACAAATCAGAAACTTTTATAGTTTCGACACGAAATAGACAAACAGATCGGCTATAGTATTATACCGTCACGGTAAAACCGTAATGAAAATACTTAAGCAGTAAGTTTCTCGTATACTTGAAAGAGTATAGTTTTCTTTCAATGAGGACTCCTCCCGGAACACGTCAGTTTGACGGTGTGTCCGAAAAGGATTAACCGAATTTTGTTAGACATAATAAAGGTTAATCACGAGTCGCTCTGAGCTACTATTTCCTTCAACGGATAAGCTTCAACAGTGCAAGAACTTAGTTTGAATAAGGTTCCATAATAATCTGTTTGACAGATATCATATTAGATATGAAATGGGAAGAAACCGGGTTTCTCTTTCCTGACCATTTGGGTATGCTTGGCATATGTTTGGATGATACCAAACTAAAACCCAAAATAGGATATGTGCCAATTGTAGGTCATCCTAGGGATACCATAAGTATTGTACTTATATACCTCACATGAGAACAATTAGATTGTTGCTCACCATGCGGTTTTCCTAAGAGGAATACCGATATGCAGTGGTAAGTGGGAGGATAGTATAACTCGATGAAAATCTGAGTAATACTATTCTAGGCACCGAATCATAATGGAACATATATAGTTCATCAAGGATGAAACTCTACCATTAATCTTCGAATACACGAGAACTAAGGAAGTGATACAAGGTATCAACTCCCTTATTATGGCAAGGTGCCATATAATCCGAAATGGATTCCATGTATATCAATAAGTTTGGAGACTAGTTGATGTACCACAAGGCATTGTGCCTATTGGTACTTTACAAGTCTTCAAGGAAGACGTACATGGATGGCAACATACCAACGTATAAAGCTAGGCTTTTAACGAAAGGTATCGTTATCGACATTGTGTTGATTACGATTCAACCTTTTACCTGTTGCCACGGTAAATCCATTTGGATAATGCTTGCTGATACGAGCATGGGTTCTTGGAATTATCGTTTTGATGCAATCATAATGGTATATGATTTAATTCAAAACGAAAATGATTCTTGTGTAAATAAGAGGGTTAGTGGGAGCGCACTGACAGTGGTTGTCCTTTAAAATAATGATAATATGTCATTTCTTGGAAATGATATTCCCATAAAATAAATATCGGCGAAAGCTTAGCTTTCGAAATACTCTCCGTGGAACCGTACATTGAAAAATGTACAAGACCTGGTGTATCATACGCTTTGAGCATATGGATTCAGAAACAGGTTAATCCGAGTGATAGTCACTGGATTGATGTTAGAAACATCTGTTAGTATCTTAGAGAACTAAGGATGCTGTCTTACTCTATGGAGAAGGAGAACTTGAAGTGACTGGGATCACTGTAGCAAGTTTCCTATAACCGATAAAGACGACTAAAAGTCACAAACGGTACTATACAGTTTGTATAACGGTGCAGTGAGCTGGAAATCTTCAAAGCAAGATACTGTTACCAAATAAACAACAAATGCGGGTTAATTGCAGCAGCTGAGGCAGCAATAGAAGTCATTTGGGTCAATGCATATCTAATTAGATTAGATATAGTTCTGTTAGCAGCTGAGCTAGGCATCAGCACATGCTAAAGAATTAAAGGTCTCATCAACGATCCAGATACATACTTACATATTCATCTGATTCGTTCGGATCATACATCGTGGCGATGTGATGATCGAATCAATCACATCAAGATGATATTCATGCAAATCCGCTGACGAAAGATTTTCTCAGCAGTTTGAGCCAACCGTACATAGTTCGGGTGTTAGACACTCGAGTGACTGGCTATAGGTCCAGTGGGAGATTGTTGGACAATTATGACCCATAGCGTCACTATTTGTACAAATCACGATGTTGTTGTACAAATTAACTATGTGACATAGGAGATTGCACTCGTATCATTTGTGATTAGATCACCTAGAGATATAAATGATAAGAGGTCCCTATGATTTGTTCCTGGACGGAGAATGATATGAGACAGTATCAATCCATGAAGGATGAATCATTAAACATCCCTAGTCAGAGCATTATCGAGATTGGACATCGATGAATGCGTAAAAGACTAGTATTACACTTGTGCGCGTTGTGTAGGCACAACAACATAGTTCTCATATATTTGGGTATTGGATACTCATGCAAGTGTAATAGGAGGTTGTGTTTCACCGATGGTACGGGGAAACAGCTTCGCTCTGGATTAGACCCCCTCGGAATTCCATTGGTAGTATGACTATGTGTCTATGGAAGTTCGAAATCAGGGTAGGTGTATTTGGTCTTAACCTGAGACTTGCACCGCTAATATTTGCGACATTCAATATACTTTGGTTGCGGTCGTCCATGGCTTTAACCGGTTCTGTGTACGCCAATACTGGGTATATTGAGAATCGTAGTGTGTTGGGTGTGATGTTAAGACGGAAGTGTCACTCCAGTCATATGGAGTTGATGATCACGCAGGGATACAGAACTCGTTCTCTATATAAGGTTGCAACCGTCGGGATAATATGACTTGGTCATGATTGTCCGATTTTAAAGAGACTAGTTGCTCGTTATCCGACATATGCTTCGTACGGGGCAGACACTGTACCAGCCCTAGGCCTTGCATGTGATCATCCGATACTGGACAGAAATACGCAATACTACGGTATACTACGCTTGATATAGATCCTTATTCCTGTAAGGATATTTCCGGAGAATTGGGTAGGCATGGTGCTTTGCTAGAAGCCAACCTTGTCTTGTAAATCGGTAAAACGTAGTACTTAGTACTCACGTGTTCGGATGTCCGACGACCGATTTGACTGCCAACATATCCGGGGATCTCATGGGTCGCTTCCCAAAGATTCACCGATGACGTATGACTCGCACTTATATTAATCTGGGATTAATTAGATGAGAGAGAAAATTAATTTGGGATTAATTGCGGAGATATTTTATCTAGGATAAAATGTCGATTAAAGAGAGAGAAACATTAATTTGGAATTAATAGAGGAATTAATATATTTGATATATTAATCGAAATTGGATTTCGACGCGGAATTAAAATTAGATTTTAATTCGGGCAAACGAATTAATATAGTATTAATTCGTTAGCAACGTGAATAATGATTTCGCTTGGCGTAATCATTTAATTACGACGCAACGAAAAATTCGTTAATTTGGAATTAGCGAACCCGAGCCCGAGATTATTTACCAGCGTATTCGTATTTGGAATTCGAGTGCGGCACGTCAAATCAAGTGTCAAGTCGCTAGTCGCATCTAGCGTCACATCAAGCGTCAAATCATGTCACTTTGAGTGATGTGACAATTGATTGGATTGATTGATTGATGTGACAATTGATTAGATTGATAAAGTGAAGTGATGTGACTTGATGTAATAAAGTGATGTGTGTGGTTGGGAATTAAACCCAAATGTGTTTGAAATGAATTTCAAATGAAATTCAAGTGCATTTGATGCATAAAACAAACACAAAACCGTATAAACAAAGTAGACTTACTTTCCCTCATCTCTCTCCTCTTCTTCTTCCTCTCATTTTCACGCCATTTCTTGTTTATACTAGGCAGTGGACTGCCGAATTTTAACAAATAAAATGGAGGGAAGCAAGTGTGTTTTGTGGCAAAACAAGAGTGCTAGCACCCTCCGGGATCATGCCAAGGTGATAAGGGAAGTATACCCATGAGCCGGGAGGCCAAATGATGAAGCTTGGAGCTTCAAATCTTGAAGACAAGGGGCGAAATTCACTATTCACAGCAGCCCTGCCTTGAAAAAGTGAGCAGAATTCGATTTTTTGTTGCCCAAATCGTCGCTCAACCGCTCGATGTAAGTATTCCGCACTTCCGTCGTTGTATTCACTAATGATTCATGCTTGAGTTTTGATCTTGGGACCTTTAAAACTCCAACATTAACAAGCTCACATTGCTTTTGCTGCGCAAACAATTAGCACATATCATGAACTAATTCATTATGAAAGCTTAATCAAGTTCAAAACTTGATCGTAGTAAGCTATGAACAATCTTAGATCTATGGTTCAATAATGAACTTCCAGAATCGATATTAAATATCGCTTCCATTATAAGTTATAGGATAATTTTCTTCGGTAAGAAAACAAAAAATCATTAAGTATCAAACTCGTAAATGATTCTGATATCCTATTAAACTTATATAGAAGAGTTATAAGGGTTGTTTCATCTTATTAATTACGCAGTTCCATTTATAATTTATCATTCTCGCATTTGACTTCATTAAGTCAAGTCTTTTCTACAATGGTTAACATCCGATGTTACACACCAAGTAATAAAACGATTTTTATTACTTAGGATCGTAGGAAAGATATTCTATCAAATAGAATATAATATTCTATTAAACAGAATAAACGATAAACTTTTACTTATACCCCCGAGGTGTAAGTAATTTCCATTACATAACTATTATATAAAAGAAATATTCAAATCTCAAACATTTCAAGATTCGAATATTTTCTACCTATACATATCATATATGCAACTGTAGAAAATAATGGAACATTAATTACAGAGATGGATTAGTGTTATTGGAGCATAACCCCAAGAGTATTGAAACTAATTCGGCAATATTCAATATCAAACGAATCAAATCATATAAGATTCGATTACTCCCACTGCTTAATTCCATCAAGATGGAATCGTGGAAGAATAATATCGAATATGAATCATATTCATTGAATAACCTTAGAACTCTATTGCTTTAAATTCATACGTTTGATCGTATCAAAGATCTTTGAACAATTCAAAGACATGTAATGAATTTTGAGGATAAAATTCTCTAAAAACTTTAGATTGAATATATTTGAACAAGTCAAAAATGTTCAATCTACGTTTCATCAGAACAGATAGAAAGTTCTTGATCATTTCAAGACGTTCAATATGTGTTCTTTTAGAAACACGTAACTAAGTTATGACAATTCATAAGCTAAGTTACGAAGTAAAGAAAACTACCTTAAGCAATTACAATTTATTAAACTAAATACATCCAATGTATCAATTAAATAAATCTGGTGGTCCAATGACAAATCATCGGTTAAACGAGATCTTAATCACCTTCTTGAATACAATATTCATTAAACGGATAAGGATGTGTGGTATGATCTAGTATCAAACCATCCTTTACCATATGAAATAAGCATCTAATGCTTAAGTGATTTAAACTCATAAAGCACCGTTCTAAATTATTTACTTTACCGAATAATTTTTCTTAATGTTTATCTCTACGTCAATGACACTACTAGTTATATTTAAAATGTATATAATAATTGTTTATAAAGAACAATAACTATCCAATAATCGCAAGTTCCGATATCAAATATCTAAACAATCATTAACTAATATTTCAAATAACTAGACGGGAGATCTGGTATATAATACCTATAGTTGTAGTATTGTGAAAATCGATATTTTCTATACACAATTATACTCATCTCCTTTCTTTAGCTTTACTATTTGCATTCAACTATTCACAACAATTGCAAATAATTGATTAGCAAATTGTATCAGACACATTACCTCTGTAGGTAATTAAAGCTTAGAAATGTCATTAATAGATAAACAAATACCTAATAGGGCTTTCTTAATGCCAGTCAAGAATTTCGAGACATGAACTGATTCAAGTCAATTCTTACTGCATAAGAAACTATTGTCTCTACATTATTATATCCTAAAGGGGATATCTATCTAGATTATCTATCATGACTTAGAAACTAAGTCATTAACCAGCTTAATTTTTGAAGAAAATCGGAACAACAGTTCCCGATGGTTTAGACCAATCTAATAATATCCTAGTCTAGTGTTATCTAGAACCTATTCTAGAATAACTGCAACCAAGTATCAAGTCAGATAACATATCAAAATATGTATGCAGTAATAAAATTTTAATTCTATATAAACAATAGAATAGGAAACAAACAAGCGGCAATTTCCATAACAATACACACTGCCTAAGTTATGGAATATTTTTAAACTTATCAGTGCCTCCCATTATTTTACGTAATGCCGTAATCCCCAACGGAAAGACGAGAATTCAATAATAAAATCGAATTCCATAATGGGAAGAGGACCCCATGAATATATTCGACTCACAGCAGAGGCACGGTCTCGCCTACGTATATTCACAGGTAGACAACTCATTGTCAATCACTCACTAGTGATTCCTGGGTTCCGGTCCTGGTCGTTTCTCGTTGTCGCTGCGGAGGCAGGCCCACAAGGAGACGTACCAAGGTTAAACTTGTCAATGATAAACTCAAGTTACTTGCGTAACCCTGACAGCTAAGGCACGTTTAGGATTCCGCTTTCGCTTGAATTTATCTTTTATCTAATATAAATCCGGCATAAATAAATTTCTATCAGCTACAGCTACACAGTCAGTAGAGGCGCGGTCTCGGATGTAGTCAACGAAAAGATATTTATAAACCGTATTGACAAGACGGACCAAGAAACAAGTATTCCAAATACTAGTTACCTTAAAACCTTATTTAGCGGGATATTCCATTAAGTGTCATACACCCTAAATCTAATCAAATTAGATTATAACATGCATGTATTAAGTCAAGAAACATGATTAAACATTGAATAAAACAAGCTAATCATTTATGGAGGCCTAGAATCAGACTCGCTCTGATACCATTTTGTTGGGGATTTTAAGGGGGAATATCGGTAATGCAGCGGAAGTGGTGGAAAAATCAAATTTTCGGATTTCAAAATTTTTTCTCGGATTAATTAAATAAACATATATATTTATTTATCCAATAATCAAATCATGAAATAAAATTCAATAAATCATATTTAAGTGAATTTACCGAATTGCCCTTACACTTGGTATTTTGTCCATTTTAGTCTGAAATTGATCTAATCAATTTGAATGATTCTAAATCATTTCTAAGATGAACTTAGCATGTTCAAAACATCAAAACACCAAGGCAACACAAAATCCCATTTTTTTCCATCCTTGGCCGAATGCTCCCTATGGTGGGCAAATTGTGCATTTGTCATTTCATTGCATCAAAAACACATTAAGATGTAATCCAATGAACATGAAACTTTATATGCCATATACACATCCAAATGCACAACATAAATGAAAAGCCCCAAATTTGGAATTGGTCATGAACCCTAATTTTTCAATTTCTTCAAATTGGACAAATTAGACCAAATTGGTTAAATCCAACACTTCAATCATCTTTCTTCCATCCAATCAAAGTCTCAACATAATCAAACAACTCAAGATCAAATCTAGGTCATCTAAGAGTGGGTCAACAACTCTAGATTAGCAACAAGGTTTCCAAAACCACAAAAGAACACTTATTACTACAATAGCCATAAGCTTCCTTCATCACACATGCTCTACACTTTCTCCAAAAGTTCCATCATCAAAAACACAAAGAATAAAGAAAGAAATAACCTAAGAACATCATATGTTAAAGCCTAGATCCTAAGGAACATTTTCCTTTCTAATAGCAAGTTGGAAAAACTTACTAAAATCCAAGCTTTCTTTGATTTCTTCTTTCTTTCTCACAAGCTTCCTTTATTTCCATTAATGGAGTTTTTCTTTAAAGTGTATTAGGTTATCAAATGAAATGAAATGAAAACAATATATATGCGTACAAAACTTGCCTTGGCCGAAAATGGTAAAGGCTAACACAAAAATAATTTCAATTTCATTTCAAATTTCATTTGATCAACTTGACAAAATATCTAAATAACACTTTATAGATATTTATATTAAGTCAACAAAGGCAACTAAGCCTTAAAACAAATATCTAAATCTTAAGATATTTATATTTTAATTAATTTAATCATTTAACAATTAAATAATTAATTAATTAATTAATACAAATATATTAAATATATGTATTATATTTACATTAAATATTAAATACATATATACATTTATGATATTAGTCAAATATCTCAATTTGACTATTAATTAATGTGTATTTAAATTAATCAAGTATTAAATGTGAATACACAATAATTAAGGAAAGGACTATCGGGTCCCTAAGCATGTATTTTGCGTTTAACCTTTAAACGACTTTATAAATAATCAATATTATTTATATGTGTTACTCTAGTGCTTTACGAGTATATTTCATTATTGAGACTCTCTAAATTCAGGCATTTCTGTCACGAAAAATAATTTCGTGTCCATAATTTATACACCAATAAATTATGACGATCACGGATAATCTGGCTGAATCATACAGGTCGAGGTCATTGCATACGTATAATCTCTCCGTCACAGGTATCCGGATAATCCCAGAGATATAGATGTAAACGTCAAATCTCTATAGGTATTATCCCGTCGACGTATTCATTAGCAATCTCTAAATAACATTCGAAACTTACTTCCGAAGTTTACTGTGGCCACAGATTTAACAGACTGCTAATTATATATGGACTACCTATGCTCTGTACACAGAACTGACGGATCCTATCTTGACACACACAGGATATCCTGAGGATCGGTCCACACCCAACGAACAGGCGGAGGTCTGATATAAATAGATTGGTGACGTGACTGTCATCTAAATGTGGAGGATATCTCATACATCCACAGTGGTGTCTCAAGTCGAAGGACCACTATGCTACTCAACCAGAGAAGATTCTTATTGACGTTGGTGTACCATCCATTAAGAATCTTCGGTGAGCCGTTCAGTGTTTATCTATTATAAACACCTACATGTCTATACGAGTCTCTCTAGACTCATAGTTCATTGGGGTAAACCATCGGATCAAGTCTCGATATACGACATGTACTGGTCTTAACGGATTTGACTAACCGACCCATGTTAGTGAATCTTGACCAGGAACTTTATTTGATAATATACATTTAGCAGTAACACTTCCCAATGTCAATTACAAACTAACTTTGTAACTGTGTACTGCATTATATATTATCGGGCCTTTATCTAATATATACATATCACTAAACCACATTTAGTTTCAATCTAATGGTAATCAGATCGAATATGTATATAAGAATTAGAGGTGCAACCATAAATAAGTAATATTATGGAATAAGGGGATGTTCGTATTCATGAATCAGACATAAATACTGTCCGGATTGGCGCTCTGAGCACCAACCCCAACAATGTAAGCATTTCAAAAAGAGATTTTAGAATAACAGTTCATAAAAACATGACATGTTTTGCATCGAAGGCATATATGATGAGATTATGTGGGTAGCATTTTCATATTAAAGTAACATTTGTAAAATACAGGTGTATAGTAGCATGATCACTGATAATGGGTTTGAACTTTATAGTTAAGATAAATGAATATATGTTATGTACTATGAGCATGTTATACAGGTGTTATAGAATTATGACTTATGAGTTCGGATATCAGTTAGCCTATATATGAGGTACGTATGAGGATTGGTTTCGTATATGCATGATTGAACATTATGAATTCAAGTAAGTGTGTAAGCTTTATAATATGACATGATGAATAGATGTAAGTGAGTGTTTAAATCTTAGACAGTACGTAAGTAATAAAAGAATGTGATGAGCAATAGTATAGAGAAAACTGAATGGTGATACGTCAGGCATCTGAAAAATAAATGAGTTAAGCAGAATCTAAATAGTATGTTTCGATTAACATGTTAACTATGTAATCTTATATGAGAGATGTATACAGTTTGAGGATTAAAGAAGGAAACGTAATTGCATGATTACAGTAAAAGATAGGTTAAGAAACTTAATGGAAAAAAAAAATAAAAGTTATGGTTTGTTTACAATGTAGTTATAAGTATGATTACTTACTGAGTCATATGACTCACACCTTTTCAGTTGTAGTTTTATAGGTCAGTAGCAGTAGTTCGGTGAAGACTTTGAAGACGGTGGATCGCCTCAATTGCAATCGACAGAGTTGTTGGGATTGGTGCTCAGAGTGCCAATCCGGACCGTATTTATGTCTGATTCATGAATACGAACATCCCCTTATTCCATAAGATTACTAATTATTGGTTGCACCTCTTGTTCTTATATGCGTATTCGATCTAATTACTATTAGATTGAAACTAAATGTGGTTTACTGATATGTATTTATTAGACAAAGGCCCGATAATATATAATGCAGTACACAGTTACAAAGTTAGTTTGTAATTGACATTGGGAAGTGTCACTGCTAAATGTATATTATCAAATAAAGTTCCTGGTCATGATTCACTAACACGGGTCGGTTAGTCAAATCCGTTAAGACCAGTACATGTCGTATATCGAGACTTGGTTTGATGGTTTACCCCAATGAACTATGAGTCTAGAGAGACTCGTATAGACGTGTAGGTGTTTATAATAGATAA
Organism: Zanthoxylum bungeanum; assembly: GCA_019454045.1. NCBI lineage: Eukaryota > Viridiplantae > Streptophyta > Magnoliopsida > Sapindales > Rutaceae > Zanthoxylum > Zanthoxylum bungeanum. The sequence continues at coordinate 15,931 of SKCR01002816.1, read as the reverse complement.
ACACTGAACGGCTCACCGAAGATTCTTAATGGATGGTACACCAACGTCAATAAGAATCTTCTCTGGTTGAGTAGCATAGTGGTCCTTCGACTTGAGACACCACTGTGGATGTATGAGACATCCTCCACACTTAGATGGCAGTCACGTCACCGATCTATTTAGATCAGACCTCCGCCTGTTCGTTGGGTGTGGACCGATCCTTAGGATATCCTGTGTGTGTCAAGATAGGATCCGTCAGTTCTGTGTACAGAGCATAGGTAGTACATATATAATTAGCAGTCTGTTAAATCTGTGGCCATAGTATACTTCGGAAGTAAGTTCCGAATGTTATTTAGAGATTGCTAATAAATACGTCGACGGGATAATACCTATAGATATTTGACATTTACATCTATATCTCTGGGATTATCCGGATGCCTGTGACGGATGGATTATACGTATGCAATGATCTCGACCTGTATGATTCAGCGTGTTTATCCGCGGTCGTCATAATTTACGGGTGGGTAAATTATGGACACAAAATTGGATTTTGTGACGGATATACCTGAATATAAAGAGTCTCACTAATGAAATATACTCGTAGAGCACTAGGGCAACATTTATAAATAATACTGATTATTTGTAAGTCGTTTAACGTTAAACGAAAAAATACATGTGTAGGGACCCAATAGTCATTTCTTAATTTTTGTGTATTTGCATTTAATGATAGATTTATCAAATACACATTAATTAATTGTCAAATTGAGATATTTGACTTATATCATAAATATATATGTATTTTATATTTAATGTAAATATAATACATATATTTAATATATTTATATTTAAATTATTATTTAATTATTTAATTGTTAAATGATTAAATTAATTAAAGATACAAATATCCTAAAGTTGTGATAATTGTTGAGACGACTTAAAGTTGCTTTATTTGACTTTAAGAAAATCATTAAATGGTTTGATGATGGCTTTTACAAGTTGATAAAGCAAATTAAATGAAACAAATAATATCTAGATATTTACCTACACCAATTTCGGCCAAGGCTATTTTTGGAGGAGGTATATATTGTTTTGTTTCATTTTTAGGGTTTAAGAAGTTCATTTGATACAAAATAAACATAATAGAGTTGGGAGAAAAAGGCTTGGAGGCTAAAGAAGAAAGCTTGGAAAAATCATGTTTTTGTAAGTTTTTCTTTAAAGCTTTCAACATAGAAAATGTTTCTAACATCCTTAGCTTCATCTTGTGTTGCTTTGATGTGGTCTCTCTACTTATAGTTTGTGTGTTAATTTTTGTGAACTTGAATGAAAGATGTGTGTATGTAAGTAGCCTTGAAATGGTTTCAAAGGCTTACTTTTGATTTTTAGAAAATCAAAGTTGCCATTCTAGAGTTAGTAACCACTCCTTGGTGACCTAGAATTGTTCTAGAGTTATTTTAAAGTGGTGAGCTTGATTGGTGAAGTATTGAATGGATTAAAGTGTTGGATTTTGTAAATTTGGTGAAATTGGCCAATTTGATGAAATTATAAAATTAGGGTACTCCAAATTTGGGGATTTTTATATATGTGATGTATTATGGTATGAATATGATGCATGTAAAATTTTAGATTGATTGGATTTGATCTCGGCATGTTTTGAACTAAAGGGACCAAATTGCAATTAATTGAAAATTTTGGGTGGCTCACGGCATTAGACTAAAATTTGGGGATTTGTGTGAAATCTGATTTTGATGCATTAGATGTGTTGAAAAATATTTTAGAAATGATTTAGAATCATCCAAAATTGTATTTGACAACTTTTGGACTAAAATGATAAACTTACAAAGTTTTGGGGCAATTCGATAATTACCAAGAAATTTGATTTCTTGTGTAATTTTTCAGAATTTGATAATTGGATAATTAAATAAATAAGTTTATTTAATTGATCCGAGAAAAAGTTTTGAAATCGAAAAATTTTGATTTTCCACTATTCTGCTGCGTTATTGGTATTCCCGGATAAAACCCCAACAAGAGTGTCGAGTCCTGGGTCAAGTTGTGGGTCCTCACGGCCCTTTGTATTGTATTTTGCATTTGTATCATTTAAGTAAGGATTATGTGATAGTGCAATAGTTATTTTGAGTTCTAGCCGGAGGCCAAGTGTTTACACTTTGTTCTTTGAGTTCAGGCCTGAGGCCGAGATTGTTGTGTGTTTTTGTTGTATGTGGATGCTGGTTACAAGCCAGGTTGCATGATGTTACGAATAAATCATGCCGAAATTTCGTTAGTTTCAGAGGCTTATGGAGGCGGGTTTAGCCTGTCTTCTGCCGGTAGCATCCTGGCCTAGACGGGATGTTATAAAGGTGGTATCAGAGCATGGTTTAAGAGTTAGATTTAGTGGCATGGTTTATAAGTCAGTGACTTCAATTGTGGGGATCCAGCTGTCGGAGATTGTCTTCAATATGGTAAAGACCATGTAGGTCTTTGTAAGTATCTTATATGAATATTGATATGATTTAAATCATTCATTCAGTGCCTTGTTTGATATGAGTCCATGGGTGGCTCATTGACGTGTATAGATTAGTTATCTCTATATGGGAAGAGAATATATCAAGTTAGTACCTTTACTCCCGTTTTAGATAAGAGAATTAGTAAGAATGAGATAATACTAGTATAGGGCCTGAGTGAGGCCAGATGATTTGAGACAAGAACCAGAGCAGTGCAGTCAAAGATAAGAGCCATATCAGTATAGCCAGAGATGATAATTAGACCAGTATAGTTAGTTTAAAGCCGTGAGTGAGCTGTTAAGGATCTTAGCTTATAGATAGAGATTGGATAACAGTTGAGACAGAGAAGTGATACCAGTGTAGTTAGAGTAAGATAGTTTCCGCTCATGAGACCAGGGTGGAATTGGTAGTTGTAAGGACGGAGAAATTTCGAGGACGAAATTTTTATAAGGAGGGGTGAATGTAACATCCCAGATTTTCGAGATTGTTCTAGAAGTTTCCAGGACGGATATTTTTAGTCTCGTAGTATGATGACGAGGAAGAATAAGAGTTTAAGTGATGTTATATGAGTTGGAATATTAGATCGTGAATTTGCGTCGCGTTGGAAAACGCGTGAGATCAAAAGTCAGTTACGCGATTTTCATAAAACGAGTAAAGTTTGTGGTTTTGGTCACGAACAGAGGAAACGAACTCTGATCGAGCTGATTTTTAGACCATTGGACTCGTTTTTCTGAGACGAACAACTTTCGTGTTGAACACCTTTCGAGAATCACATCAGAAGGGCTCTGAAATTGCAATATTCTAAAAGGTTCTAGAATAGGGGCTGAATTATAATTTTCGCAGGGACTAAATTGATATTTTCCAGTTCATTATATAAAGCCTCGAAGTTTTGAAATATTGCGAAAATGGCATAAACCCAAATGTTTCCCTCACCCGACCCCCCCTCCCCACGTTTTCTGCCCTTGTCACGCCGGCGTCCTGCTGGCCGTCGCCGGCCGGTGCAACGGTGCAGGGGGTGTGCCGGCCACCCCTCCACCTTGTGGTAGCCGGCGGCAGCCCCAGATCGTCGGAAACGACGTGGATCGACGTAAAATCAGTGGGCGCAATGGGTTAACCGGTTACGGCTTGTCGGTTCATTTCACAGCCCGAGCCACCTACCAAATCGAAGCCCTCGACGAGTACTACAAGTGTGTGGAGTCGATTTCGCCGAACAACGGCCGGAATCACGTGAAATGAGGAAGAAAGTCGCAGTGAACAGTAAACCCACGATGAACAGTAGCTCCGATCGGAATTCCGTCAACACCAGCGCGTTCGTAAGGCCAAGGGGAGTCCGTATATGGCCTCGGAATTTCGATACGACTCTCCGTTTAGATTTTATTATTTTCAAGTATATCGATTTGTATTCGGATGTTTCCGGTAGTTTCGTAGTGTAACGAATTTACATGAAATGAATTGGATATGTTTTTATAATTTAAAACGATAAATGTGGTAGAATCCGGGGTGAATCGGATGAGATATGATCGATCCGGTAGAATTAGCGAGATTCCGATAAAACGGCGTTTCTCGCGCAACTGAGCATAGTTGATCGTAATCATTGAAATAGTATTAAAATGATATTGCGAGGGTATTTTGGAAATTTTGGGGTAGTTCGGAGGGTCGAGACCCTTCCGTAGCGTTTGCGGAAACTTTTCCACAAGATTTGCCGCAAACGCGTAAAACGAGATTCTAATATTATTTAGTATAAAAAGATATGTATTTGCATAATGAAGTTTAGATCGTAGTATTAGAGTTGATTCGGGTGCTCCGGAGATGCCCGTAGTTGTTTTAGATAAGTTAGAAGTTCCGCATATAGCGGTTCTGACAGTTGATGTGATTTGTTTTGGCAGATAAGACCCGGATCACGGGCACTCGCATAGTCAGGTAAGTAACTCATGCTTCTAATATTTAAAAGATTTAGTAGCATTCGGAACTAGTTAAGTGTTAGAATTGTATATGGTATACGCATGAAACAAGTATAAAGTTATACATATAGATGAGTGTGAAAGAATGAAGCAAGTGTAACTAGCTATGCTTATAGATAAGAAAAAGTGATTATAAGCAAAGGAATGAGTAAGAAATGAGTTTGAGCATATAGAAGTATAGAGACGCACAAGTAAGTACAATTAGATAAGAACATATAAATTAGGTCATAAATATAATTTAATAAGACTTGAGTATGGGGGATGTAGAAACTACACCCTAGGGAATGAGATTACAGTTATAAATGAGATAATCATATATGAATTAGTGATATGAATGAAATTCTGCATTTTATGTATTGTATAAGAATATTAGTATACATGAGTAAATAAAAACTAGGGAGTACTGATACATGTATATAAGATGGTAAGCATAAAGGAGTAGTATATGCATGGCATGAGAATATATAAAAAGATTATGATTTGAGATTCTTGAGTACAAGTAGATAGTTAGAAAATAGCGAATCAGCTTAAGAACTAAGATATTGGAACTCGTTTACATTGATGTTTGATTGTGTGTGTATGAATTTAATTTATGCAATATATGATTGTGAGCCACCAACACGGTAAGTTAAAGAGGTAAGTTAAGTTATGATGGTTGAGTGTGTGCATATATATATATATATATAAAAGTAGAATGTTTTGGTTTGAACAGCATTCCGTTAATATTTAAGCATATAGTTTGTAAGATCATTATAGAGGGAATCATGGCTAGAGTAGAGAGAAGCTTGAGAAATGCGTGTATGCATGTGCATGTGTGTGTGTGTTTAAGTTTTCAACGGTTGAGCATATGACAACAATGTTTTTCAACATTTCAAATGTTTTAAAGAAGGATTTCAAATGCTTTTGAAAAGAATCGTATTTCAGAAAATATTTCTTTCTACAGCTTGAATTACAGATTATGTTTTATGGTTTTCGAGGCATGAGGTAAAAACTCACCCCAGTATGTAACTTGAGATACAGTTCAGAATTGACGGATAGTTTGTAATTGACGGATATAGACGCATGTGCACATGTGGAGGACTGAGGGGACGCTCTCAGATCCTCGAGCAGGACTAGGGGCTACAGGGTCCCGAAATCCTGATTTCAGATGCCCAGTTGAGTTATGGTCCTGGGCATCGAGTACACCCAGTTGAGTTATGGTCCTGGGTGTAGAAAGTCGTCCAGTTGAGTTATGGTCCTGGACGTAGAGCAGTTTTCAGATATCCAGTACACATTTTTCAAACTTTCAGTGTTTAGATTTCAGAAACCAGATTTTAGTACATGATTTTTCCAGAAACAGTTTTTCAGATTTCAGTTTCAGCTTCAGATACAGATTACAGTTTTACGATTCAGTTTTCAGTTCTTAAATATAGATTCCAATTTTCAAGTGTAGTTTTCAGTTTTCTGATAAAGTTTTCGGAAAGAGCTTTTTCGGAAAGAGAAAGTAGAGTAAAGTTTTCAGCAAAGAGACTTTCAGATAATAGTTTTTCAGAAAAGTTTTCAAAGAGAATCTTCTAAAGACATAGCATGTTAAAATAAAGTATGATTTGCAATTATTCTAGTAAGTATTCTGGGATGCATATACTCGGTGACATTGCATTATAGCACTAGTACATACACATGTAAGCATTTCAAAAAGAGATTTTAGAATAACAGTTCATAAAAACATGACATGTTTTGCATCGAAGGCATATATGATGAGATTATGTGGGTAGCATTTTCATATTAAAGTAACATTTGTAAAGTACAGGTGTATAGTAGCATGATCACTGATAATGGGTTTGAACTTTATAGTTAAGATAAATGAATATATGTTATGTACTATGAGCATGTTATACAGGTGTTAGAGAATTATGACTTATGAGTTCGGATATCAGTTAGCCTATATATGAGGTACGTATGAGGATTGGTTTCGTATATGCATGATTGAACATTATGAATTCAAGTAAGTGTGTAAGCTTTATAATATGACATGATGAATAGATGTAAGTGAGTGTTTAAATCTTAGACAGTACGTAAGTAATAAAAGAATGTGATGAGCAATAGTATAGAGAAAACTGAATTGGTGATACGTCAGACATCTGAAAAATAAATGAGTTAAGCAGAATCTAAATAGTATGTTTCGATTAACATGTTAACTATGTAATCTTATATGAGAGATGTATACAGTTTGAGGATTAAAGAAGGAAACGTAATTGCATGATTACAGTAAAAGATAGGTTAAGAAACTTAATGGAAAAAAAAATAAAAGTTATGGTTTGTTTATAATGTAGTTATAAGTATGATTACTTACTGAGTCATATGACTCACACCTTTTCAGTTGTAGTTTTGCAGGTCAGTAGCAGTAGTTCGGTGAAGACTTTGAAGACGGTGGATCGCCTCAATTGCAGTCGACAGAGTGTCGAGTCCTGGGTCAAGTTGTGGGTCCTCACGGCCCTTTGTATTGTATTTTGCAACGTATCATTTAAGTAAGGATTATGTGATAGTGTAATAGTTATTTTGAGTTCTGGCTGGAGGCCAAGTGTTTACACTTTGTTCTTTGAGTTCAGGCCTTAGGCCGAGATTGTTGTGTGTTTTATTGTATGTGGATGCTGGTTACAAGCCAGGTTGAGGGCATTTTCGTAATTTCAGCGTCGCGAAGCATAACCTTTGCCCGTCGCGACGCCCAGCCTGCACGGACCTGCTAATGTGCGCCGTCCGCTACGTGTCAAAATCTGACTGGTCAACTTTGCTAACGTGCGCCGATCATGCTAACGTGTGCCCTGCCACGTGTCACCATCACAACGGAGATGCTAAAATGCGCCGCTGACACGTGTCATCATCTAACGGTGCCGAAAATCACCCTCCACACCTCAGCATGACGTAAGCAATGACGTCATGAACAGTGCCACGTCATCGGATAATAATTGAACTCTCAGCCGCCTCTTATCCGAAACGCCACATGTCAAGCCAAGAGAAGCCCACGTAAAGGAGTTAGCGTCGCGACGCTGAAGCCTTGCGCGTCGCGACGCTGGGCCAACCTGCGCCTATAAATTGAGCTTCAGACTTCAGAATTCAGTGCACCTTTCTCTCTCCTCTCTTTCATGTAAAGAGAGAGTTTCTCTCTCTAGAATTTTTTTTAGTTTTTTATTTTATTTTTGTAAATATTTTTAATTACATTTTGTAATAGTAATTTTAATTTTACTTTTTGTAATAGTAATAGTAATTTTACTTTTACCTTTTTACTTTTACAGTTTTACTATTCTACCATGCCGAGGTAATTTCCCTCTGCTAAGGTGAAAGGTAATTCTTTTGCTATTGCTAGTTAGATTAATCTCCCTTAAATATAATATATTCACTATTTAAAATATTGACTTAAAAAGGGATACCGCTATATTGGTCGGTTGGTAAATCAATTTAATCTGATTAAACCTAACTAAATAAGGATACCGCTATATTGGTCGGTTGGTAATTTTGGTTCCGCCTTTTATGGCTGGTTATTTTGGTTCCGCCTATATGGCTGGTTGGACTTAATTTGACTTAATTAGGTTACCGCCTATATGACTGGTTGGTAATTATCATTACGAGTTAATATATTATATTATGGGAGATATCGATTAGTAAATAGTAGAAGTTAATTCCTTTTACCTTAGTATTTTATTGCATTTTATTTTTCAGCTTTTATTTTATGTCTTTTACTTTTCAGCCCTAGTTTTGTGTCATAACTAAGTTAGTAGCTGGGGTTGTGATGAATTTCAATATCTCCAGTTTATAAGGGTTAGATTATAGTTTGGGTAATTAAAGAGTATTTGTTGAGTCATAATCTTAATGCTTTTTATTAATTGATCACTAATAAAATTGATTGGGTAAACTTAAAATGAACTAGACATAGGGATTTAAGTTAAAAAACCTTAGTCTCAACAACCCACGATCTTCCTTGAGGATAGATAACCCTTTAATAGATTTCCTTACAGGATAGGAATATACCTGTCGGGCGGGGGTAGCCATAATTGGAACTTAAGCTTAATGAATCTAGGTAATTTGGTTGACATAGACATATGGTTCAATTGGATTATACTAGGTATTTGTAATTGACCATCGGAAGAGGCTTTTACATAATTTAGTGTTCCAGGTTAATAAATCAATATTTTACCCAACTATAAAATAATTAATGGGGTTTCAATACGGGTGAATCCGGTAACGCAGCGGAAGCGGCGAAAATCGTATTTTCGGATTTCAAAACTTTTTCTTGGATTAAATAAATAAACACATTTATTTAATTACCCAATAATCAAATAATGAAATAAAATTTCAAATGAATCAAATTCAAGTGAAATTACCAAATTACCCTTATATGGTATTTTGTCCGTTTTAATCCGAATTGATCCAATCAATTTTGAATGATTCTAAATCATTTCTAGGATGAATTTATCATGCTCAAAACATCAAAACACCATAGGACACAAAAAACCCAAAATTCCCTCACAATGCCGTGAGCTCCATTTGGGGGCATATTGACCATTTGGTCATTTCATGTCTCAAAACTCATCTTAATGAAATCCAATCAACATGAAACTTTGCATGCATCTCATACACACCCAAATACTCAACATATCTCAAAAGCCCCAAATTTGGAATTGGTTATAAACCCTAATTTTTCAATTTCTACAAATTGGACAAATTAGGCCATTTACATTAAATCAAATGTTTCAATCATCAATCTTTCATTTAATTCAAGTCTCAACACAATGAAACAACTCAAGATCAAATCTAGGTCATTTAAGAGTGGGTCAACAACTCTAGAATAGCAACATGGTTTCATAAACCTTAAAAGATTACATATAACTACAATAGTCATATCCTTTCTTCATTATACATGCTTTACAATTTCACCAAAGTTTTCCATCACAAAAACCACAAAGAACAAAGAAAGAAATAACCTTAGGATATCAAATATGAAAGCCTAGATCCTAAGGAACAATTTCCCTACTAATAGTAAGTTGGAGAAAACTTACTAAAATCAAGCTTTCTTGGATTTTTCTTTCTTTCTCAAAGTTCTTCAAGCTTTCTTCAATGGAGTTTTACTTTTGTGAAATGTGTATTAGGTTAAATGAAATGAAAAGCAAATGAAACAATATATACTTTTCAAATTAAAGGCTTGGCCGAAATTCAACAAAAACATATACCAAATTTTTCATTTCAATTTCATTTCAAATGCATTTGGTTAAAGTAAATTAAATATCTAAATATGCTTTATAGATATTTATCTACTTTAATTAATGCAACTTTAATCATTACAAATTAAATATCTAAATATAAGATATTTATATTTTAATTATATTAATCATTTAACAATTAAATAATTAATTAATTAATTAAATACAATATCTCAAATATATGTATTATATTTACATTAAATATTAAATACATATATTCATTATGATATAAGTCAAATATCTCAATTTGACATTTAATTAATGTGTATTTAAAATAATCAAGTATTAAATGTAAATACACAATAATCTTGTAAATGACTATCGGGTCCCTACACGTGTATTTTGCGTTTAACCTTTAAACGACTTTATAAACAATCAGTATTGTTTATTAATGTTGCTCTAGTGCTCTACGAGTTTATTTCATTATTGAGACTCTCTAGATTCAGGCGTATCCGTCACGAAATCAAATTCCGTGTCCATAATTTATCCACCCATAAATTATGACGATCACGGATAAACTGGCTGAATCATACAGGTCGAGGTCATGGCAAATGTTTAATTCCTCCGTCACAGGTATCCGGATTTATCCCAGAGATATAGATGTAAACGTCAAATCTCTATGGGGATTATCCAGTCGACTATTCTATTAGCAATTCTCATAAGAATGTTTAGAACTAGCTTCTAAACTTTACCACGGGCCCATGGATTTATCTTATTGCTAATTGTATGGACTACCTATGCTCTGGTACACAGAACTGACGGATCCTATCTTGACACACATAGGACACACTGAGGATCTATCTACACCCAACGAACAGGCGGAGGTCTGATCTAAATAGATCGGTGACGTGACTGCCATCTAAGTGTAGAGGATGTCTCATGTGCCCACTATGGCATCTCAAGTCTAAGAATCACAAGTGCTACTCAACCCAAGAAGATTCTTATTGACGCTGGTGTACCATCCATTAAGAATCTTCGGTGAGTCGTTCAGTGTTTATCCGCTATAAACACCTACAGGTCTATACCAGTCTCCAAGACTTATGGTTCATTGAGAAACCATTGGAATCATATATTCCAGTATACGACTTGTACCGGTCTCAACGGGTTTACTTTGCTGACCAAGCAGTGTAAACCTTGACCAGGAACTGTCTGAGAATGACAACGTCATGATACATGTCAATGTCCGTTGCGACGCTTTTGCAACTGTATCATGACTAATCATTCTAAGGTCATTACGTCTTTACCATATTATAAGATTCATTATATTAAAGAAACTGCATATATTATTCATAATAATATTGTTTTACAGAAGTATTTACAAGGAAATACAACCGGGAATTGGCGCTGTGAGCACCAACCCCAACAAAAACTCCCACTTGCTCTAGTGCCAATAACGATTGTATCTAATACCCATCGACTCCACGTGTTTATCAAACAACTTCGGAGGTATGGCCTTCGTCAGCGGGTCTGCTACATTGTCTTCACTCGGTACCTTGCACACGACAATATCCCCTCGAGACACAATCTCTCGAATGATGTGGTATTTGCGTTCCACATGCTTCGACTTCTGATGCGCCCTTGGTTCCTTTGCTTGCGCAATGGCTCCAGTATTATCACAGTATAACGGAATCGCATTCACGATACTTGGGACAACTCCCAATTCTGTGACAAAATTCTTTATCCACACAGCCTCTTTTGCGGCTTCAGAAGCTGCAATATATTCCGCCTCAGTGGTGGAATCAGCTGTAGATCCCTGTTTGGAACTCTTCCAACAAACTGCGCCTCCGTTAAGGGTAAAGACAAATCCAGATGTAGACTTTCTATCATCGGGATCCGATTGGAAATCGGAGTCTGTATACCCATTAACTTGCAGTTCGTTTCCTCCATAAATTATTAACTTATCCTTAGTACCTTCAAGATACTTGAGGATATGTTTAATGGCCATCCAATGGTCATTTCCTGGATTGGACTGATATCTGCTAGTTACGCTAACAGCGAAACTGATATCAGGCCTTGTATATAACATGGCATACATTATGCTGCCCAAACACGAAGCATAAGGTTGGCTAGACATTCTAACTTCTCATCTTCTGTTTGCGGACTCATCTTCTTTGAAAGATGAATCCCATGTCGGAACGGTATGTTTGCTGTCTTACAGTTACCAAAATTATACCGTTCCAAGATCTTATCTATGTACGTTGATTGGGATAACCCAATCAGCTTCCTTTGTCTATCTCTATAGAGTTTTTGTTGGATAATATGACCCATAGCGTCACTATTTGCACAGAACATTGTGTTGTTGTAGCAAATTAACTATGTAACAAGGAAATTGCACTCTCGTCATTTGTGATTAGATCACCATAGATATATAAATGAAGAGAGGTCCCTATGATTAGTTCCTGGATTGAGATGATATGAGACAGTATCAGTCCACGAAGGATTAATCATTAAATATCCCTAGCCGTAGTATTATCGAGACTGGACATCGATAATGCGGAATAGGCTAGTATTGCACTTGTGCGCGTTGTGAGGGCACAACGGCATAGTTCTCATATATATAAGTATTGGATACTTATGCAAGTGCGATAGGAGGTCGTGTTTCACCGATGGTACGGGAAACAGCTTCGCTCTGGATAGACCCCTCGGAATCCCATTGGTATTATGACTATGTGTCTATGGGAGGCCGAAATCAAGGTAGGTGTGTATAGTCTTAACCTGAGACTTGCATCGCTAATACTTACGATAATCGATAAACTTTGGTTTTGGTGGTTGGGGGCTTTGACCGGTTCTGTGTTCACCACTTCTGGGTTTTTCAGAGAGTCGTAGTGTATTGGATGTGATGTCGAGACGGAAGTATCACTCCAGTCATATTGGAGATGATGTCACGCAGGATACGGTACTAGTGCTCTTGAGTGTTGCGCAACCAATCGGGATATTGTGACCAGGTCATGTATATCCGATTATAGAGACTATGTTACCAGACATCCGATATGTGTTTCGGACGGGGCAGACACTTATCCAGCCCCAGCCCTAGCACGTGATTATCTGATACTGGGCCGATACGCACAATACTTAGTATACTACGCTTGATACAGATCTATATATTCCTGTAAGAATATTTCTGGAGAATTGGGTAGGCATGGCGCTTTGCTAGAAGCCAACCTTGTCTTGTAAATCGGTATAAACGTAGTACGAGGTACTTACGTGTTCGGATAGTCCGACGACCGTATTTACTGCCAACATATCCGGAGATCTCATGGGTCGCTTCCTGAAGATTCACCGATGATGTATGACTCGCACTTTAATTAATCTGGGATTAATTAGAAGAGAGAGAAAATTAATCTGGGATTAATTCGTTGAGAGAGAAAATTAATCCGGGATTAATTACGGAGATTTCTTATCTAGGATAAAATATTAATTAAAGAGAGAGAACGATTAATTTAGAATTAATCAATAAAATAATATATCCGATATATTATACGAAATTGGATTTCGACGCGGAATTAAAATTGGATTTTAATTCGGGCGAACGAATTAATTTAGAATTAATTCGTTAGCGACGTGAATAGTGATTTCGCTAGGCGTAATCATTTAATTACGACGCGACGGAAAATTCGTTAATTTGGAATTAGCGAACCCGAGCCCGAGTGTGATTGCGAGCGCATTCGTATTTTGAATCCGAGCGCGGCACGCAAGTTACATCAAGCGTCAAATCATTAGTCACATCATGCGTCAAATCAATTGTCACTTTGAGTGATGTGACTTGACAACATGTCACTTTATTAAAGGTGATGTGACTTAAAGTTAAAGTGATGTGATGTGACTAAAGTAAAGTGATGTGATTGAAAAGGCATTTTGCTTTTTTGACTTTTGTATTTGATTTTTGTTTTTTGAAAATGAAATAAATATATAAGTAAATCATTTCATTTCTCTCTCATCCAACCAAGCAAAAACGTTTTTGCTTCTCCCTCCTCTCACTCACGGTTTTGCCTCTTTTTGGAGCCAAAATCTTCTCTTCTTCCTCACGGCTTTGAGCCATATTTTCTTCTTCATTTTGGTTTGATCAAATATCATTGAAGAATAAAGAGTGCTAGCACACACATGGGTTGTATTATGGTGATAGGGAAACGAATTTGTGAGCTTGGAAAGCTTGAAGCTTGGAGCTTCCATGGAGGTCATCCATGGCCGATTCTTGAACCATCAAGGAGGAGCAAAACCGAGCCATCCACCACCTTTGGGAGCCATTGTCGAGCCATCTTGGAGGAGGAAAAGGCTTGTCTTCTTCATTTCATCAAAACCCATCAATGTGAGTTATGTTTCCGCCTTACTCCTTTGAAGTATTCATGCGAATTTTATGCTTGATTTGTTGATTTTGGGACCTAATTAGAAACTCAACAGTTTTATCCCTAAAACATAGGAAGCTTCTCCCAGGTCCTTCATGGAGAAATTCTTACAGAGGTACGCTTTAACGCCTTGTAACATACCTAAATCATTTCCAATGATTAGGATGTCATCAACATACAGGACTAAAAATACGACCATGCTCCCACTGGCCTTCTGATACACACAGGATTCTTCTGAATTCTTGAGAAAACCAGACGATAATAATCTCATCGAATCGAAGATTCCAACTTCGTGAAGCTTGTTTGAGTCCATAAATGGACTTCTTAAGCTTACATACCATGCCCGAGTTTTCGCTGGATGCAAAACCTTCCGGCTGTTCCATATAGATTTCTTCATCAAGAAATCCATTTAGAAAAGCCGTTTTGACATCCATTTGCCAAATCTCGTAGTCATGATATGCAGCTATAGAAAGCAAAATCCGAATAGACTTAAGCATTGCAACTGGTGAAAAAGTCTCATCGTAGTCGACGCCAGGTCGCTGCGTGTAACCTTTTGCAACCAGTCGGGCCTTGTAAGTTTCAACCTTACCGTCAGGCCCTCGCTTCCTCTTGTAAACCCATTTACAGCCGATAGGAACAATCCCTCTGGAGCGGAACCAAGTCCCAAACTTGATTCTCATGCATTGAGTCTATCTCGGATTTCATGGCACTTTGCCATTTCACGGAGTCGATGTCCAACATCGATTCTCTATAGGTGAAAGGATCTGTCTCTTCTATTAAGAGAACATCCAGACTCTTTTCTTGTATCAAATACAAGCGTTCAGGAGGTCTAGATACCCTTTGTGACCTACGGAGTGTGTGTGTTGAAGGTCCTTCATCTACTTGAACTTCAGGTTCCTCCGTTGGTTCATTGTTTTCAGGTTGTACTTCGTCAAGCATAACCTGTCTATGATCACCACCTTCAGACAAAAATTCTACTTCTAGAAATTTTGCGAAGCGAGCTACGAATACATTTCGATGCTCGGTGTCATAGAACAGATATCCCTTCGTATTCGGAGGATATCCAATAAACCTAAAATTTTGCCCTCGAGGCGAAAGCTTACTTTGCTGAGTCACCCTGACATAGGCAGGACAACCCCAAACCTTAATATAATTAAGATTTGGTCTCCTACCGAACCATATCTCATACGGTGTCGTAGGAACAGCTTTTGAAGGAATCTTATTCAAAAGATGTGCGGCGGTTAAGAGAGAGTAGCCCCATAAATAATAGGGCAATTCTGTGAAACTCAACATTGATCGGACCATATCCAATAAAGTCCGATTTCTCCTCTCAGATACACCATTGTGTTGTGGGTACCTGGAGGAGTGTATTGAGCGAGAATCCCATTCTCCTTCATATAATCAATGAACTCACCACTCATATATTCGCCACCTCGATCAGATCGAAGGCATTTAATATATTTCCCAGTTTGTTTTTCTACTTCATTTCGGAATTCTTTGAACTTTTCAAAGGTTTCCGATTTATGTCGCATCAAATAGACATAACCGTACCGTGATAAATCATCGGTAAAGGTAACGAAGTATGAATAACCACTGTGAGCAGTTTGACTTAGTGGACCACATACATCAGAATGTACGAGTTCCAGTAAGTTTGTGGCTCGGTGTCCAACACCCGAAAATGGGCTTTAGTCATTTTACCTTGAATACAGGATTCACAGGTTGGAAAGGATTCAATGGTGAGATCTGGTATCAAACCATTCCTAACCATTTGGTTAAGGCGTTTAGCCCCAATATGACCTAGCCGCATATGCCAGAGTTCAGTATTATTAATTTCAGGTATACTACGTTTATTAATTCCAGAACTTAATATATCTTTTGATGTTTGCAGTGTATAATGACCATGCATATTTGGACAA